>RJWT010008641.1:0-26041 GCA_004365215.1 Cuniculus paca | reverse complement strand
ATTGGAAAATGCTACTTAAGAAAAATCAGTAAAATGAAGCTGGGCACATTTGGGAGGCTGAGGCAGGAGGATTACTGGGAGTTAGAGGGTAGCCTGGGCTACATAGTAAGTTCAAGGACAGCCTGAACTATGTACTGAGATCTTGCCTCCAAAAAAAAAAAATCAGTATAATAAGGAAGTTGGAGAATCTAAAGGAAACTTTTGGGTATTTCATTTTACTAGTTTTTTCTTTTGACTAGTCTCACTTTGAAACATACTGTTAGCACCTCTCTTAACATTTGTTAAGCTTGATTAGGGATGAATTTATAGTTTAGAGTTATAGAGGAGGGACTGGAGTAGTATGAAATGTTTTTTTATCTTTGAGGAAAAACAGGTAATTTAGGCAAAAATAACTTTTAAAAAAAAGACAGTTTGTATATAATGTGTAACAAATTTGCTTAAAATGAAATTAAACAGCTGAGCCAGGCATGGTGGCACACACCTGTAATCTCAGCACTCGGGGGGCTGAGGCAGGAGGATCCTTGCAAGTTCAAGATCAGCCTGGATGACAAAGTGAGCTCAAGGCCAGCCTGAACTGCATAGTGAGACCGTGTCTCAAAAAGACCAAAAAAGAAAATTAACGGAGCTGTGGATAGAAAGATGGAACATAATTTTAAGTGTGGTGATACTTGGTCTAAACAATATTTATTCAGTCTCCCTAATTGTGACTTAGACCCAAAACATCGTGAACCTGTGAAATATGTAAATAAATTATAGAGGTTGAGATTACCTTACTGTTTCTCAGTTGGACCTCCATATTACAAAGTAGAAAGAAACAAAGAAATAATTTGTTCCTGTTTGTACATCTGCTTCAGGACTAGAGCCATTCTTTCCTGTTTTCATTGCCCTTTCCTGAAGTTGTTTTGTGGTCAATAATATCTAGCTATTGGCTCCATTAGTATGTTGAGAATATTTGTGGATGAAGTGTTTGTATCTTAGAAATACCTGCCTTGGCATTTTCACTGCCAGAAAACCCAGGAGCTAATGATGACTCCAGGGCTTTAGAGTACTAGGAATCCAAGTTAATAAAGCTTGTTAAAAGGAACAAGGATGATCACTGGGTATAGAGGGCATGCCTGTAGTCCCAACTACTTGGGAGAATGAGGCAGGAGAATCTCTTGAGCCTACCAGTTTAAGAACAGCCTGGGCAACATACCAAGACCCCATCTTTACAAAAAAAAAAAAAGTGGATAAATTGATATCAAACTTGTATATTATAAATCAAAGATGTTTCCGTCTTCCACTATCTTATTTACCTACTTGACTATCTTGCACCAAATAATTTGTAGTACCTTAAGTGTTTTGCTGTGATTTTCTGTAGTTTGAAAATAACTTTTCTCAGTTCGAAAGGAGTACTTGTCATAGCTGTTGATTGTAGATAAAACTCAATAAATTTTTTTGTTTGTTTTTTTTAAACCAAGGTTGATCCCAGGGCATTTTCCCAAGCCCTTTGTTACTTTTTATTTTGAGACAGCATCTCATTAAGTTGCCCAGGGTAGCCTTGAACTTGTGATTGTCCTGCATCAGCCTCCCAGAGTACTGAGATTATAGGCATGTGGCACAATGCTCAGCTTATAAGTGATCTTTTTCAAAGAAAGCTTCTCGGTTAGTGGAATAAATCAGTGGTAGAACACTTCACTGGCATGTGTGAGACTCTGGGTTCAAGCCCCAGTCCCACAAAAGTAAATAAATGAATGAGTGAGCAAATAAATAGGCTTCTGTGTGACCTCCATCAACCATCTCATGATTGTTTTTAATAGAGTCCAGAAGAAGTATTTATGGCTATCCGGAATCCTCTGGAATGGCACTGTAAGCAAATGGATCATTTTGTCGGACTCAATTTCAACTCTAACTTTAACTTCGCATTGGTTGGACACCTCTTAAAAGGTAAAGAAACTCTATATCAGAATGTTTTTGTGAAACCCTGTCATGAAGCCAGAAGTAATTACAATAATTGGTTACTTTGAAATAACTCAGCCTATATATTTTACTTTAAATGCAAACAATATCTTATTGAACTGTTTTCTTCAATACATATTTTCAAAGACCTTTATTTCCATATCAAATTTCGTTTATCAGATTTCCTTTAAAAAGCATGAAGAGTTGATTCTCATAAAATAAGAGCACTAGGGCTGAGACTGCACCCCCCCATAAAAAAAAAGTACTGAACCTTTTCATAGCTGTATTACTAGTAATAGTGCTTACATATTTTGTTAATCACCATAAGTATGAATCAGTACGTTTTTGATAAATGTATATTTGGAAATGTTATTGTACAAATTTGATCATATATTTTCTTCAACTTGTTTCTGGTGTACACATTAATACCATTATTATATATCATAGGGCCATGCCTTTCTGGTCCCCAGCACCACTGCTCCAAATTTCTATATTGATTGTAGCCTGCAATCTTCAGCTATTCTTCAGCGCTCATGCATTTTCTAACCTGGTTGTACTCTTCACTGCTGACTTCACAGCTTGATAACCATGGTTTATTAACATGAGCCAGTCAGGGCCAGAGACTGTGGTTAGCGGGCTCAGCATATACTTGTGGGTCAGAGGCAACACAGTGCCAAACTACAGCTTGAGTCTACAATTTTGTATTCATTTAAATAATTCTTAGATTTGAAGGATCCTAGAAGTTTCTCCACTACTCACTTTTACAGAAAATACTGACAATTTCACAGTTCCAGTGCTACACTTAGTTAGCATGTGATACTTATATAGAAAAATATTGACAATTTTAATCCCTAAAGTAAATAAGCATTGCCCAACAGGTACTACATTTACTGCAGGATACCAAGACAAGGGTTGCAACCCTTGTTTGTTTTTTTTGGTGGGGGTTACCGGGGATCAAACTCATGACCTTGTGCTTACCAGGCAAGTGCTTGAGCCACTGAGCTAAATCCCCAGTTCTTACAACCCTTGTTATTAACATGCTAATAAAGTGCTTGCTTATTGCATATTTCTAAAAGAATATTGGATATTTTCAGCATTCAAATCCCTATTTTAAAATGGAATATAAACCGGGCATGGTGACGTACACCCATAATCCCAACACTTGGCCAGTTTGGGCTGCATAGTAAGTTCAAGGCCTGACTGAACTACATAGTGAGACCTTGCCTCAATCAATCAATCAGTAACACAATAAATTAATGCTTAAAAGCTGTTGAATATTACTTTTTTTGTTTTTTTGAGACAGTCTCACCATGCAGTTCAGGCTGGCCTTGAACTTGTGGCATTTCTCCTGCCTCAGCCTCCTAAATGCTGAGATTGCAGGTGTGTGTCACCATGCCCAGCTCGAAGATCACCTTTGAATCAAGCCTTTCTTTTGCACATGTAGAGCTATGTTTCCTATGTCATTAGATTTTTTTTCTTTTAATTTAAAAAAGAATTATTCAGTAATAGAACTATTTTCAAAGAAATCTTAAGGGAATTCCAATATATTGTTGTGTTTTTAACATCCCTATGCTGCTTTAAGGAATGGAAGATGTAAAACACCATTATCTTCTTTAATTTTCCTCTTCCTGAAGTACCTTCTTAACATTATTCTGTTCTACACATTTTAGTACTTAGTGTTGTATGTAATTAAGTAGTCATATGTGTATGATTTACTCTTACAAATGGCTATTCTTGGAAGGTGGGAATGATCACTTAGACTTTCTTTCCTTGCAGACTCGCTTGTCACAGAATAAGAATCAAATATGTCTTTATAGAATAAATTAACTCATTGGTTTCTGTTTTTTTGTAGGGTACAGGCATCCTTCACCTGCCATTGTGGCAAGAACAGTCAGAATTTTGCATACACTACTAACTCTGGTTAATAAACATAGAAATTGTGACAAATTTGAGGTGAATACACAGAGCGTGGCTTATCTAGCAGGTAAAAAACACAAAATACACAAAATTAAACTTATACCACATCTGTATCTTAGGAACACCAGAAAGATAACAATACCTCTATGCATCCTTCAGCTAATTAATTGGCAGCAGAAAGAGTTCATAGTCTAGTGCTTTGGTAATGTTTATTGTTTTTTAAGTTTTGCCAAAACATTTTTCATTAGAAAACACTTGCATTAAAAATCTGACATGTATTCTCTTTGTCATCTTTTGTCTAGGACAGTACAGTAGCTGCCTACTGTCATAAAATCTGAACATCTCAGCATAATATGCTGGGCCCTTAAACAGCCCTCTCCTATTCTGTCTCCTTTATCTAAATTTCATAAGCCTTATTTTTTTTTATTATCCTCCAACTGGATGGGTAATTTTAAGCTAATCTACTTTCCTTCTCCTACAGGTGACTTTCATTCCTTGTGCCATTTTACCTGGAATGTCGGCCCCATCCCCACCATTCTATTAAATCTTCCCTATTTGCTCTTATCTGTTTTTTTGTTTCTCTACTCAGCAACACTTAGCACTTTATATCACATATTTCTTGAACATAGTTGTTGGATGGAAAGTGCAGATTTCCTTTTGTGGCAGACTTTTTGTTTGAACCATATAACTTTGCACAAATCATTTAACATCTCGCAGTATTTTTCCTCAGTGGACTTAATAATACCTGCCTTGCTTACTGTTTGTGTTAGACCAGTTGTACATACAAGCAGTTGAAAACTAAGGTGTTATTAAATCTCTTCTTGTATCTCATGTTTATATATAGTCTTTCAACACAGACTACAAGCCCTTGAAGATAAATGAAAGTCTGTCCCAAGTGTTTACAGCCTTAGACCTCATACTTCTCTCTAGGGCTCTTTACATGTACATTTAACAGGCCTTATCTTTTTTGAGAGGTTGTAAGAAATATGTTTTAGATCACACCTGTGATTTGTTACATTTTTTTAAACCCGCTTTTTTTCCTGTCAGCTTTACTCACAGTGTCTGAAGAGGTTCGAAGTCGCTGCAGCCTCAAACATAGAAAGTCCCTTCTTCTTACTGATGTTTCGATGGAAAATGTTCCTATGGATGTATATCCCATTCATCATGGTGACCCCAGCTATAGGTAAGTGTACCTGGTCTCCCATAATTACATAATTATAATCAAGTTTCAATTTTCCATGCTGATGGAGGCAAACAGCAGAGGAATCTAGAAGGGAATCGAGAGATAAATCTGGATAGAGTATGTAACTCAAAGTCCATTCTAGAAATATGCAGTATTCTATGTGAGTTAGTAGTAAGAAAGTTATTTTTCTAGTCTAATTGTGCTAATGTTCTCATTAGTTTTTCTATTTTAAGCACAAACCACTTGAATAATGAAAACAGATGATTTTGAAAGTATTGGGTTGTGGGAAAGGGACCTAAAAACTAACATTAAAAGGGCTGGAAATTTAGTTCAGTGGTTCAGGCGCTTGCCTGGTAAGCGTGAGATGGTGAATTCGATCCCCTGTACCAGAAAAGAAAAAAAGAAAAAAAAAACAAACTAACATTAAATGTAAGCAATGGTACATGCTTAGAAACTATAAACTATGCAGATTTATAAAAACATGTACATGCCCACACATGAATTGTGTTTACTCATAACATAAAGTTATTAGATTCTCCCCCACCATTCCTGGCATTGGGGATCAAACTCATGACCTCGCGGTTGCTAGGCAGGCACTTACACCACTGAGCTAAATCCCCAGCCCTTGTCTTTTTTTTTTTTTTTTTTTTCTTGTGGAACCAGGGATTGAACTCATGACCTTGCACTTGCCAGGCAGGCACTTAGGCCACTGAACTAAATCCCCGGCCCTTGCCTTTTTGAGACAGAGTCTCGCTATGCCATTGAGGCTGGCCTTGAGCTCATTTGATAGCCCACGTTGGTCTCAAACTTGCAAAGATCCTCCTGTCTCAGCCTCCTGAGTGCTGGGATTACAGGTGTGCAGCCCTTTTCTTTTTGAGACAGGGTCTCACTATGCCATTGAGGCTGGCCTTGAGCTCTCTTTGTAGCCCAGGCTGGTCTCAAACTCGCCATGATCTTCCTGCCTCAGCCTCCTGAGTGCTGGGATTACAGGCATGCGCCACCAGGCCCAGCTGTTAGAAACATTTCTATAGTATGGATGTAGATGATAAAATTATGTCCATTGTTACATGGCTTTGATAGTATATTTTTCAGTATAACTTGTAAAATTTACATGAAAATTGCATCGTTTAGGGATTTTCTATATTTTTAGTTAAAAATATTTTAAAGGTTTCAATATAGTGTTAAACATAAGAAAGAAAAAAAAAACAAGAAAATAACTTTGTGCTGCGCATGGTGGTACACACCTATAGTCCTAGCATTCATAAGAGTGAGGCAGGAGGATCACTGTGAGTTTGAGGCCAGCCTGGGCTACATTACATAGCAAGACCCTGTCTCAAAAAAAAAAAAAAAAAGTAATCTATTTTTATAGTTTATGTTATGCAGTTTATTAATATCCTGCCTTTCCATAAAAAAGCCCTCCACAATTTTCTACTGATATTTTAACAGTGTACGCAGAAGTTTTCCATGTATTTGTGATTCTCTAATAGTCTTGCTCTTCCATCATTCTCATGAATGTATTTCTTTGAGATATGTCCTTTTTTTAATGGAATGGGAAAAGTGAGTTTGCCTGTTCTCTCATCAAAGTTAGAATTAAAGTTTTATTTTCTTGGTTTTTAAAAAAAATATTCAATTGCTTTGACTTGATTTTCCCTGATTAAAAAGGTTAGTGCAAAGCCAGGCATTTTAGCACCTACCTATAATCACAGCTACTTAGAAGGCTGAGGCAAGAAGATGGTAAGTTCAAGGCCAGTCCAAACAACTTAGTAAGAACCAGTCCCAAAATGAAAAATTGGAAGGGAGCTGGGGATTTAGCTCAGTGGCCTAAGTGCCTGCCTGGCAGACACGAGGTCGCGAGTTCTATCCCTGGTGCCTCCAAAAAAAAATTGAAAGGGATAGGGATATAGCTTAGTGGTAGAGTGCTCCTAGATTGAATCTCTGGTACCACCAAAAGTTAATGAAGTGTAGTAAGTTCAAGAGATCTGTGACTCTAGTGGCTATCTGCTAATATTTAGTTTTTATCTACAAATATTTTATCTGTGAATATAGTGACTGTCTTTAATTACAATGTACTGTATACTTGAAAATTGCTTGGATTCTATCCCCAACACAGCAGGAAAAAAAGAAAATTGCTGAAAGTGGAGTTTAACTGTTCTCACTGTAAATAAATGCTACGTATGCAAGAAATGCATGTGTTAGCTTGATGTGGCCATTCCATGTATGTATGTGTGTATATATATATATATATATATATATATATATGGAAGGTGTGTGTGTGTATATATATATATTTTTTTAAAAAATATGTGTACATATATACATATATATGTATGTATATATTTTTCAAAATATGTACACCATAAATACATATAATTTTTATTTGTCAGTTTAAAAAATTAAAGGATGAATGTCACTCAGTGGTACAGTGCCTGCCTAACATATGTGAAGCCCTGGGTTTGATTTCCCAGTACCAGAAAGAGAAATAGGAAACTGTGGCAGGGGAAAGAGAAGAAGTGAGAGGGAGAGGGAGGGAAGGAAACAGGAAAGCAATCAGTTAGTAAAATCAACATGGTATAATTCTTTCTGTTTAGCATTTGGTGAGTACCTGTGTATAAGATACCATGCTAAGAAAGTCCGTGCTTCCTGGGACACATTCAGGGTTTGTGCTGTAGAGCCTCTAAAGGGCAATTTTAAAATTAATTGATGGCAGTTGTTGGGAACTAGAGCAGCTACTTAGAATAGGCAATGACTGTATTTGTTACCTAACTCTTCTGCATTGTTTAAATTTCTCAGGACACTAAAGGAGAACCAACCATGGTCCTCTCCCAAAGGTTCTGAAGGATACCTTGCCGCCAGCTATCCAGCTGTGGGCCAGACCAGTCCCAGAGCCAGGAAATCCATGAGCTTGGATATGGGGCAGCCTTCTCAGGCCAACACTAAGAAGTTGCTTGGTTAGTTTATCTTAATTTTGTACAATTTTTAAGATGATTATTCTGAAAAAAAATCACATACTTTTACTCTTGAAAAAATATTTGAAATCGCTTAAGGTTATCAAAGTTTTCCACTTTGATGTACCAGTTTTTATGCTTGTTATAAGAGAATTTGATAAATCAGTTAAACCATATCAGCTGATACAGAGAAATGAAAATTGGACCTTTGCTTTGTTATCTCCACCCCCTAATTTTTTGTCTAACTGTTCTTGTTTTGTTCTGCCTTGGGTGGGCAGCAGGTGATGGGAATAGGAGAGCCATAGATCCCTGTAAGAAAGGAAGAGTGTCGCTGCATCATGGCTTTAGTCATGTAGTCCTTCCCAAAGTTACCATTTGAGAGCAGAATCATCAGTATGGTGTAACACACTAATGCTGTTGACTGTGTTGTCTTTGAAAAGATACTAGATTTTTAATTATTATAAGATTCTTTCTCAGTGTTTTATTAATAAATGTTTATAATACATAGTCAATGCAAGATTGATTCTTGAAGGTTAAGCGGTTCAGTTACATTAACATGTATGAGAATACACCTAAAATGCTGTGAGACCCTTTGCCGTTTCAGTAACTGAAAGTAGATACCTGCAAGAGCCCACTGAGTCCATCTCGAACCACAGAGAAAATACAAAACAGCTGTGTAGTCCATTAGCTAAAGTTTTAATTGTTAACTGGAATATATTGGTATCTATATTTCATTAACCAAAACTGAATGGTTCAGTGGATTTCAGTTATCAAACATATATATGTATTTTGAGGTAGTATTGGGAAGATGTTTGTGTTAATAAGGAAATCAGTGAACAAACCACAAAATATATACCATAGCTAGCCGGCCAATAGATCGTGAAAGACATAGAAATCATGAATGATAGTTACAGTTACCGCTTACATAGTTCTGTTACCTTTTGTTTGGGTTCCTTTCTGTTGGTACTTTACCTTAAGAAATCTTTTAGGAGTTTCCTGGTTACTTTGTGTTTTGTAATTCTGATTTTCATGCAAAGGAAGTTGTGAATGAAAATCCAACCTCAGAGAAGTGTCATGAATTCATTTCGTCTGTATTCTTGAAAAAGACGGTCTCTGCATGGAGGGGCTTACAGTTTGGTGCTAAGACAGAATCAGAGATGACAGCAGCATCTGCTAGGTGCCATTAGAGTGATACATTTTGAGAGGGGAAACTGATGATCTGGGAAAATTAGGAAAAGTTGCAGAAAAGAGATAATATTTTAAGCTGGGTGATAAGTTTTAATGTATGCTTATTAGGTAGATAGAGGAAAAGGAAGGGCTCAGATTCAGGAGAGGAAGAATAGCATGTATAAATTTAGGAAAACAGCTAGCAGCGAATCATAGCATCATGGGGACTGGTATAGAAAATAAGACTAGAGAAGAAGCAGAACTTAAATGTAAAAGACGTTGTGTGACATATTTAGAGATTTAACCTTACTGTGTAAGCAGCAGAGATATTTTAAGTAGGGGAAGAATATGACCAAATTATTTTGGGGAAGCTTTTCTGGCAGGAATATGGAGAAGCAGGAAGAGATTTTTGGCAAGCACACCATTTAGGAGATGGATACATCAGTACAAATAAAAATCAGTATAAGCTTGCATAAAGACAAAACTCTTGGAAAAAACAGAAGAATCAGGTTTGGGGTAGATTTCTTACACAAAGAAGATAAGACTACCGGACATATATCCGAAGGAAATTAAGTCACGTGTTGATGAGGCATCTATTCCTGTGTGTATTGCAGCACTGTGCACAACAGCCAAGAAATGGAAATGGCCTCGGTGTCCATCAGCTGATGAATGAATAAAACAAATCCATTGTGTACATCTACACAATAATCTTCACCTGATCTTAGTAAAAAGACCAAGAAGCAATCACACAATAGTCTTCAACCATAAAAAAAAAAAACAATGAAATCCTGGCATTTGTGATGACATGGATAGAACTGGAGATCATTATGTTAAGTGAAAATAAGTGAGGCAGGAGCCAGGGATGTAGCTCAACAGCTCAGTGCCTGCTTGGCAAGTGCGAGGCCCTGAGTTTAATTCCTGCCCCCCACCCCCGCAAAAAAAAAAAGTGAGGCAAAGACAAGTACCACAAGATCCCACTCATATTTTGCCCTAAAAAAATAAATGAGCTGGAAGTGTTGGCACATGCCTGCAATTCCAGCATTCCATAGGCTGAAACAGGAGGATTGTGTGTTTCATGACAGCCTGGGCTGCATAGCAAAACCTTGCTCCCTCAAAAGATAAATGTCTGAAAAGATAGGTATGTTTACTCTGACTTAAAGAATTATATGATGTTTAAGATACCCCATTAATATGTATCATTTTATGTATCCTTTAAAAAATAAATTTATTTTTAAAAGAGAACCAAATGCATGCAAGCTACAAGAAACACACTTCAACTATGATTCAGATACATCGAAAATAAAAAGACAGAAAAAATACGAAGGACACCAGGCGTGGTGACACATAACTGTAATGTCAGCATTTGGGGGACTGAGGGAGGAGGATTTCTGCGAGTTAAAGGCCAACCCTGCACTACATAGGTGAACCTTGTGTCAAAAAACAGAAAAAGAGAAAGTACAAGGGGGAAAAAACTGGTTCAATAATGGTCCTACTCATAGAAATCAGGCTGTGTATATAAATTTAGGTTGGTTGATAATTATATTTGAAGTCCTTTCAGGATATCTAGCAGTGTATATCCAAGAGATAAAAGATAAATCAATCTGGAGTTGAGGAAGGTAAACAAATGACACATTTAGAATCGCTTAGCTCCTAGATAATTGAGCCTTGGAGGCAGAAGGAAACCACCTGGGAAGAACACAAAGAGTAAAATAAAAAGGAAGAATGAAGAAAGTAGGAAAACTAAATGCAGAGAGTAGTGTCCTGTGCAGTATGGAAAACGTGAACCTAGTTTTCAATCTGACCATTACCTAGATCCCTGGTCCTGTGACCTCAGAATGATTATTTAATGACTCATGGCTTCCTCTATTTGCAAGAAATGAAGAGACTGGATTAGATCCTTTTGACCTTGATATTTATGACTATTAAAAATATTTATTGTTAATATTAAGTTAATAAAACATTGTTCTTGTCAAGTGTTCAGTTATCAGACCTTATTATATTGGCTTCAATTGTAGCTTTTTAAAAAAGAATCTTAGACGTATACTAGGTTTTTTTTTCCACACGTTAAAATTTCAATTTTATCTCAAAATGGTAAATAAACCAAGTCCTAGTTCTGACCATGTAATGCTTCAGAAAGCCTTGTGAAGTTAGTAAAAGCATTCCATGAGGGCTGCAGTTAGACTCAGAATGATACCAACAAAATGTGATTGGCCAGATTTTTTTTTTCTAGAGCTGTTTTATTAGGAATAAGAAGTCTTGAATGTAAATTTCAAATAGTCCAGTTTCAGTATTTTTACTTTAAATAAGAGAAAAATACTTAAATATTAGTGTGATTACCTGATTGAGGAAATTCAAAGCCAGGTGTGAGATAGTATCACTTGCTATTTTGAAGCATCTCCTATATACTATTGTTTGGTATTTTCAAGCATACATGTCATCTTCTTTCTCAAAGCTTGAAGAATTAAAATCAAACTTTAATTTTTTACTACATTTGGAAAATTTTCACATGTTAATGACTAATTCTTGGCACCAGTAGAATGTCTTAAATTGAAAAGACTGTTGTGACATAGTTGATCTTTGCCCCTAAACAGCACATACCCCTCTGTATTTGTTATCAGCACTCATACTTGCTGATAGACCTTGGTTTACCTACACTGTAGTTGAATGTAATCTTAGTTTCATTAAGGCCAGTAAGGTGCTCCTGTCCTAAAACAAAAAGCTATCCCTTTGAGAAGATGGAGAATAAAGGAGACAAACTCTGCTCCAGTGATATGTTTGAGTTTTCGGGAGTCTTTACATGAAAGCTTAAGCACTTTATGTCCAAACATTTTCTTTTTAGTGTGTTCTTTTTCATAGACACAATGGTTAATGCACTTCTATATTCTGTTACTTTTGTTTTAGGAACAAGGAAAAGTTTTGATCACTTGATATCAGACACAAAGGCTCCTAAAAGGCAAGAAATGGAATCAGGGATCACAACACCCCCCAAAATGAGAAGAGTAGCAGAAACTGATTATGAAATGGGTGAGAAACAAAGTTAATAATTCATCTGTGTCATTGATAATAAGGTGGGAGAGTACCTCGAAGCCACATTTACTTTCCAACCATGTATTAAATCTTTAGAATGCTGTATAGAAGCATTTTTTCTTCAAAAGATAAACTCTGCAGTCCTTAAAATGACATTTATCCTCAAGCCTGTGCAAAAAGTCATCAGATGTATGATACACAGTATTGTAAATAGCTAACCAAAATTTTGTGTAAATAGAAATTCCGTATATTTATTTTGCTGTTTTCAGTGTCTATCAAAATGCTGTTAAATTTTAGAACCTTGAAGTATGTTAGGTAAAGTGATTATCCAGTGTTCTGTTAAAACAGCTGATCTTGTTCATCTATGTCTTACTGCAGAAACTCAGAGGGTTTCCTCGTCGCAGCAGCACCCACATTTACGTAAAGTTTCAGTGTCCGAATCGAACGTTCTTTTGGATGAAGAAGTACTTACTGATCCAAAGATCCAGGCTCTTCTTCTTACTGTTTTAGTAAGGATTTTCCCTTTTTGAGGATTTTCCCCATTGAAATTTATATTCCAGTGTACTGTAAGGAGCCTCTTTTTTTTTTTTTCCCCTTGTTTTTTTCTGAGATAGGATCTCACTATGCAGTTCAGGCTAGCCTTGAACTCACTTGTGTAGCCCATGCTGGCCTTGAACTCACAGCTGTCCCCCTGCTTTGACCTCCTAAGTGCTGAGATTACAGGCATGTGCCACCACACCAACCCGTAATACATTTTGATTTTTCTTTTTTTCCCAATCCCCTCTCTTCCCTTCAACCCCTCTTCCCCTTTAAATGTTAAAAACATGAAAGGAAGATTGTCTTCTGCTTCTTTACCAAAACAGCTGACAGGTTAATCACAAAATAAAAATGTTCCTTGTTTACTTTTTTGCATTTTGGCAGGCAACGCTAGTAAAATATACCACGGATGAATTTGATCAACGAATTCTTTATGAATATCTAGCAGAAGCCAGTGTTGTGTTCCCCAAAGTATTTCCTGTTGTGTAAGTATCCTCTTCTGTATTTAATTAACCTTTGTACCTATCTTTATGTCAAATGCTTTGTAAAGGATTAGGGAAATATATTACCCAGTAATGTTGACTAGTTTCAATGAGATAGTATGATAGCAATTTTTTTTAGCTTAGAGATAGTGCTACAAGCAGGCTGCAGGTGTAGCTCAGTGGAAGTGTGTGTTCAGAGGATGCACAAGTCCCCACTTTTGATCCCCAGCACCAAGAAAACAGAACATAGTGGGTTTAATTAATAGTGGCTAAAACTAATTTTAACCTATCAGGAGAAACTTTTGTTTTTTTTCTAAGTTTGCTGATTTTCTTAAGTGGTTCACTGTGATGAGCACTGTTCATTTTTCTCACCTAGGAGCAAACTGATAGATTGCCATATTTAAATCCACATACCTGTTTTGGTTTTCCTTTTAGTAGAGCTTTTGGATTTATCCTCAGCTGAGTGAAATTAAGATGAACTTCCTATAAGGAAAAAAAAAGACTAACCTCCTATGCAAGAAGTAAATTTTATTCTCCTTTAACAACTTAGCCTCAATGTTCAAATTTAAATAACCCACCTGGCAGGGTAGCACATGCCCATAATCCCAGCACTTAGGATGCTGAAGCCTAGAGGATCACTGTGGGTTCGAGGCCAGCCTGTGTTATGTAGTGCGCTCAAGACCAGCCTGAACTACATAGTGAAACCCTGTCTCAAACAAAACAAAACAAACACTAAAAAAATTTATTTTTATTTTTATTTTTTGCGGCACCAGGGATTGAACTCACCTTGCACTTGCCAGGCAGGTGCTTAGGCCGCTGAGCTAGATCCCCAGCCCTGGTGTTTTTGAGACAGGGCCTCACTATGCTGGTCAGGCTGGCCTTGAGCTCACTTCGTAGCCCAGGTTGGTCTCGAACTCACAACAATCCGCCTGTCTCAGCCTCCTGAGTGCTGGGATTACAGGCGTGAGCCACCATGCCCAGCAAAAAAATTTTTTTAAAGTAGCCCAAAGAAACTTGGAGTATTCTGTTCCAATTGAGAGCTTCTGTACAATATAATTATTTTATTTTTGGTTAATTGCATTATAAATTTTTCAGATTTTATGTAGGTAGGTCCTAGTTCTTTTTATTAATGACTGCAGCCAGGTTAAAATAATTTCTTCCTAAGATTTCATTGGATAGTTATTCTATTCCTTCCAATCCAATCTAATTTTGCTTCCCTTCATAAAATTCAATATGATTGAGCACTTATTAAGTACTGACTAATATTAATTAAATGTAATCTTAACTCATCGAGTACATAACAGCAGACAGCAAAAAGAAATGGTTTTAAAGTGTGCTAAGCAGTAGATAGAGGCCAACCTTGTCTTGAAAAAGCATTCACAGTATATAGTTAGACATGGTTATGTATGAAACCACCAGTTGTTTGTGTTTACCATATTTTTCCTAGTGACTAAGAACAAAACAAAAGGTGAACCAAAAAAGCAAACACACACACACAAAACATGAAAAATATGGAAAAGCAACAGAAAGTTAAAAGCACTCATATCCTTTTAATTCTGCCACATTGTTCTACTATGTTTTTCAGTAAATCTTTTCATTAATTATCCCCTAAAGTGTTTCTCTGTTGACTTTTATTTTTTTAGGCACAATTTGTTGGACTCTAAGATCAACACCTTACTGTCGTTATGCCAAGATCCAAATTTGTTAAACCCAATCCATGGAATCGTGCAGAGTGTGGTGTACCATGAAGAATCCCCACCACAATACCAAACATCTTACCTGCAAAGTAAATTATCAGGAGAAGGATGACTGAGGAAGTTGCTAACATGTGCCCTGTTGTAGAATGCACTAACTACAGAATTCTTTATCAGGGATAGGCTTGTTCATACTTCTCTTTCCATATACAATTTTCTGACTCCCATAATTATACTCACTATTATAACTGCTTGACAACTTTATTAAAATAGTTTTACACTGAATCTATTTTAAGTAAGTTTTAGTCTGCTTTGTCAGTCATTCTAAAATATTTTCCTTGTGTTCATAGGCTTTATAAATCAACTGTACAACTTAATTTCTATTATCATTAAAAGATACCATTTCTCTTATAAGAGTAACATTTGATTTGTTGCAGGTTTTGGTTTTAATGGCTTGTGGCGGTTTGCAGGACCCTTTTCAAAGGTATAAAAACATATTTTTCTCTTATATTTGACAAAACAAAAGTTTCATCTATGTCATATGCCTGCTTTAAGAATGCATACTATACTGAAAACCAGAGTAACTCACAATAAGCACATTTTCAGAAAAAGTTTTTCAGCACAAGATCTCTTCTAAAAGGTAGCATCAGCTGGGTGTAGAGGCACACACCTGTAATCACAGCACTCAGGAGGCTGAGGCAGGGGGATCACTGTAAGTTCAAGGCCAGTCTGGGCTACATAATGAGTTCAAGGCCAGCCTGAACTGCATAGTGAGACCCTGTCCCAAAAGAAAAAAAAAAAAGGCAGCATCTTTAATATCTTTATACATTATTGTTTACAAAAGCAACTCCTTGTATGTTGGCTTTGCAGAAGGGTATGATAAATCTCTGTAAAACTTTTCTCCCCACAGACCCCTGTGTATTTGATAATTTTAATGTATACATTCAGATATCTTATGACTAGTAAGAAGCATTACCTGTGGTTGTAATCTACCTCATGAAAACATGTTTACATCCAACAGTATTTGATTAGATTCTTCTCTTCATTTTTTTCTTTGACATTAGTTATTATAGTGCTACATAAATATGTATTTAATTATTTTCTTTGTATATGCTCTCTCCAAATTCATTGAAGTTCCTTGAAGGCAGGACTTCTGTATCTTCCCCCTATAGTTCCTAGCACAGTGTTTAGATACAGAGGTATTAAATCTCTTGATAAGATTAAATCTCTTGTCACTAAAAAAGTAGGCCTGAAGTCACAGAAATAAGTGTATCATGTAGCAGTTTTTATACGTAGATTGCTGTAACCTTTTGAGCCCTTCTCAGTGTCTAGTTAGTGGGATTAAGTAGCAGCTGGAATGATGATATTCTGCTCATTTTCTCTGTTTTGGAAAATTGGCTAGACATCATTCCTGATGATTGTATTGTCTCAGCATTTAGTGTGTCTGCACATGGCTTTCAGAAATTGCAGGCTCATCTGGAAGCTTTAAGGGAAGCTGAATACAATTCCCAGGTTTAAGTCCTGTGGTAGTCAATAAATATTATTCCACCCCCTTTTTTAAACGATCTATAATATAAACAAAGGAAGAAAAGTAATAAGCCCCAAACAAAAATTGAATTAATCTTTTTTTGGCTTCAGAGGGGTTTAAAAAAGAGTGGAGCTAAAATAATTTCCTATTTTCCATTACAGCAAACACAAATCCCAGACTATGCTGAGCTTATTGTTAAGTTTCTTGATGCCTTGATTGACACGTACTTGCCTGGAATTGATGAAGAAACCAGTGAGGAGTCCCTCCTGACACCCACATCTCCTTACCCTCCTGCACTGCAGAGCCAGCTTAGTATCACTGCCAACCTTAACCTCTCTAATTCCATGACCTCACTTGCAACTTCCCAGCATTCCCCAGGTTAGTAAATGTGATCTTTATATAACTTTGAGCAATAATATTGAGATGCCAACATTAGAAATTCCCTTGTGATTAGATTATAGCAGGTTTGTTCCTTTTTCTCATGAGGCTCATCTTACATTTCATCTTTACTTTGTAACTAAGTTGAATGTCAATTCTCTACAGTTTTCTACTTTCCAAGGAGTTGTATGATGACAATGAAATGTCTGTAGTATTCACAAACATAGGTTTCCAAGTTGGATAAGTTTTTAGAGTTGGACAAGAAGAGCCACCTAAGCTGCATTACTCTGTAAGTGAACAGGATTATAATTTAACAGGCATGCAAACAGTGTCCTAGGGGCTTCTGTCTTTCTGATATAGCATACTGTATCAAAAAACATACGAAGTCTTAATAGTGCCCTACTTACTTACTAACAGGAACAACCCCATAGACCAGCCTGAGGATCTGAGATTAAGAAACATTTAGTAGACCAAAAAAAGTCATTTCAAGCAAATAGCATCCTAAAGCTCATAAATACTGATCCTTACTGTAGGATTATCTTAGGTCTGAACAGGGAGAGTATATGAATCCAGCATACGATTTATAGGTTGGTATACTGGGAGATAGTAGCTAATAGCTGGAGTGGAACTGAGATAAGCAAGACAGTAGAAGCAGCAAACCTGCACAGCTCTGGGCTTCTTGTTGTCACAGTGAATGATTTCATACAACTTTGGCTGATGCCAGAAGTGTTACAACTAATGCTGTTGTGTGTGTTGAGATGACAGTGGGCAAGATAGGAAAGCTTCTGTTATGGTTCTGTTTCCTATTTAGAAAAGAGCTCCTTCTAAAATGATTAAAGGAGAATTTATTTAAAGTTTGTTCCATTGTCTGAAAAGTTCACTCATGAAATACCAAATTCTATAAAGAAAAGTTCTTTTAAGTAATTTATATAGTTCTTAGTATGGATTTTTTTAAAGAATCAAATGATAAAATTAGTTTTATATATTATTTAATGATACAAATTTTTAAGATTTTTAAGAATCAAATGATAAATTATTCTGTGATTTTCAGGATCCGTAAGTAGAATCTCCATTTATAAACCATTATGTTAAAAAGTTATATCCAAGGCCGGGCCTGGTGGCTCACGCCTGTAATCCCAGCACTCGGGAGGCTGAGACAGGAGGATCGTTGTGAGTTCGAGACCAGCCTGGGCTACAAAGTGAGCTCAAGGCCAGCCTGAACGGCATAGCGAGACCCTGTCTCAAAAAGACAAGGGCCAGGGATCTAGCTCAGCGGCCTAAGTACCTGCCCTGCAAGTGCAAGGTGAGTTCAATCTCTGGTGCCGCAAAAAAAAAAAAAAGTTCAACCATTAAGCTTTCTTTCAGCATTTATTTATTGGTCACCATACAGGTGATCCTTTTTTACTCCAGGAAATAAAAGAAGTCTGACTAGTTCTCTTTCCCATATAACCATGAGTAACTGATTGCCTCCATCACTTACTCCTAGAACAGTGTTTGTGTAAGTATGGTCCCACATCAGCTGCATTGGCATCATTTAGGAGCTCACGCCTGTAATCCCAGCACTCAGGAGGCTGAGACAGGGGGATCGTTGTGAGTTCAAGACCAGCCTGGGCAAGAAAGTGAGCACAAGGCCAGTCTGAATGGCATAGTGAGACCCTGTCTCGAAAAGACAAGGGCCAGGGATCTAGCTCACTGGCCTAAGCGCCTGCCTGGCAAGCACGAGGTCATGAGTTGAATTCCCAGTGCCACAAAAAAAAAAGAAAAGAAAAGAAAAGAAACTCAATACTTAGCAAGGTGTGGTGGGGTCTGCCTGTAATCCCACAC
The DNA here is from genome assembly GCA_004365215.1 of Cuniculus paca. NCBI lineage: Eukaryota > Metazoa > Chordata > Mammalia > Rodentia > Cuniculidae > Cuniculus > Cuniculus paca. The sequence continues at coordinate 7,421 of RJWT010008641.1, read as the reverse complement.
CCTGGGCAGCTGAAACAGGAGGATCACAAATTTAAGAATAGCATAGGTGACTTATTGAGATTCTGTCTCAAAAAATAAATGTGCTGTGGATATAGCTCAGTGCAAAGGCCCTGGGTCCATTTCCCAGTACAACAAAAGAGGGAGAGGGAGAGAAGTGAAAAGGAAAAAGAAATGCCAAAAGCAGATGCTGGAGCCTTGTCCCAGACCTACAACACATGGTTCTCCATGGGTGAAGCCCGGTCAGTAATGAATGTTTTACATTTCAGGTGATTTTTATGCACACTAGTTTGAGACACACTCCCCTAGGATCTACCAGTGGTCCTGCCCCCATTATCAGCATTTCAGCTATTCAGGCCAGGGCAAAACTTAAAATTTACCTTCTTCCAGATACTGCAGCCATTGAATTCTCTCCCCGCACACCCTCCTCCCATAAACTCTTAGCATGTTGGACTGGAGCACCGTACAGATAATTTGGTTCTGTATTTACAATGTTACGTTCAGTGGGAAGACGGAGTTTTAGGGGCACTAATTGCTTTATCACATAGTTCTTGTATATAGCCAAGGCAAATGTTCTTTATACCACACTTACCACCTTCCCTGTGTTTCTCTCATATTCTTTTCCCTTTTCTTCCCTCTGTACTTCATTCATTCATTCATTTATTCATTCATTCATTTATTTCTAGCTCATGACTTCTGTCTGCCCTAACCTAAATCTACCAGTCCTTCTGTAGCACTTCCTATTTTCTGCTTCGTTATTTGTGATTTTCAACCACAAAAGTTTATCACAATTAGAAAAATAGCTCAGTTAGTAGATCGTTTGCTTAGCATACATTCAGTATCCTGCAACACACACACACACACACACACACACACACACACACACACAAATTAGTGGACTCTTGTCTAAGTGGTCCTGTCATTTTTAAAGCTTGGCTCACTTTGACTAAATTTTAGTCTTTTAAGCTGCTAAAACGGTGTTAAGTGTCAAAAAGATCAGTTGTTTTGTAATGGTGGTGGTTTTATGGTACTGGGGATTGAACCCAGGGCCTTCACACTGAGCTTTATCCCCAGCTCTTTTTATTTTGACACAGCCTCACTAAGTCACTAAGTTGCCCAAGCTGGGGTCAAACCTGTGATCCTTGCACCTCAGCTTCCCCAGGTACTGGCGTTACAGGCATGTGCCACTATTCCCCACGAAGGATCCTGATTTCTTTGCACCAGCTATTGTAGTTTTGTCACTTGTTCTTATGAAATATCCCATAGTGGTTAAGAGTTGACACTTTGAGGCTAGGTGTGGTGCCACACACCTATAATCCCAGTACTCAGGAAGCTGAGGCAGAAGGATCATAAGTTTGAGGTCAGCCTGGGCTACATAATGAGTTCAGGATTAGGCCTGTTCAGGATATAGCAAGACCCTGTCTCAAGCCAAATATGAGAGTTCAAACTGTGATTAGATATATCACTTCATATCTTTATCTCCTTATTTTTTATGAACTGGGTTTACCAATATCAAGGAGCTAAAAGAAGTGACTCTTATCCATACTCCTAACTCATTCAGATTTGCTATTTAGCTCTGTAGAAACCAAAATACTTCCTTAACTCTACTCCCAGCAGCCATGTCTTCAGCAGTAGCATTTACAGACCTCCATGTCGCTGCCTGCAATGGAGCAGATGTCCTCCTCCTAACCCCCATCCCTGCCTACCATTCGACCTCACTTCAGTTAAGATCGTGGTGATACTTCATCAGTCACCAACTTTGAGGACATAGTGGTCTTTTTCGTTTTTCTCTGAAAATGTATAAGTGCACCTTTAAAAATGCCAGTGTCTCCTGAATCCTAATAGAAATTGAACTTGTCATTAGCACTAATGGACTCTACCCAGAATTCAGTGCATGTAAATTGTGTTTACTGTAACCCTCCAGCCAAATGGACACGTAGCTTTGCCTCTTCAGGTTTTCTTAAATGCTAATAAGAACATCCTGAAGAGAATACATGATGTGTCCATGTAATACATTAAGAATATTTCACACTTGATATTATGATCCTTATTAGGCCCAGTGTACCTGAGCTAACATAAAGCTAACAGAACCAGGAGTAGAACTGGAAAATAAAACCTGTCTACCTATTTTGAAAAAAACAAAACAAAACAAAAAAATTTCATTGGACTGTTTCTTGGTTAAGCCCAAGCTATGAGTGATTTTCCTAGCTGATGAGCAGAGGCCTTTTTAGAAGTCAAACACTGAGTGCTTCATACCCATTTCAAGTACAGTCTGCCTTTGTCCTCTTGAAATATTAAAGGCCAAGTATGTTAGAATAAAAATCCAGACAGAATTATATGTATTTTGTACATATTAAAAAGAAGTTAAGTAGATTCAGTTAGTCCCAAAGTATTGAAATCTACTTTATATTTACCAGGTTCTCCTAACACTTTTTACAGTTCAATTCAGTAAACATTTGAACACCTTTTTAGTTGGTGTGCTTTAGCCACTCTGGGCCATTTAAAGATGAAAGAGGCTCTGGTCACCCGGGATTAGACAGTTTTTGCGCATTGATCTCGGTGTTTAAGGTTTTGGTTTGGTTTGGTGACCCATATTGTTTAACAAATTCTAAGAATATATAAGTTCTTTTGATTTTAAGTAGACGATACATAATGCAGTGCTCTGTAGAAAATAACCAAAATTCCAGATATTTATCTTAAGAGATATTCATGTTTACTCTGTGCAGGGAGCAGCCAGGGCAGGGTACCTGCCTCCAAGAGCTCTCAGTTGTAAAGATGATAAAGTGAGCACAGAAACTATTTTGACCTCTTGACTGTGATACTTGCCATACTGTACCTTGTATGTAAATTACTCTAATAGTTCAAAGAGATTATTTTGGAAGAGTCAGGTAATAATTATAACAAAAACTTTGTAACACTTTTTTTACTTAAAAAAGTGTGAGAAGTATGTTGTTATTTTTTACAAAAACAAATAAGCAAAAAAAAAATAAGCCTATGATCTGTTTTCAGTGTTTTATACTAAAAAAAATCTTAATTTTTTTTTATCTCACTTTGGCGATAGTATTAGAGCATAGATTTTTCTAGAGCAAATTGTTCTTTATTTCAGGTTTACTTTTTCTACTTTATTTTTGGGGCTTCATCCATCCGCGGCACCCATGCTTTCACTTTGCTCTGTAATGTAAACACTCCTCTAGGGAAGGAAGGCGAATCAGCCAGCTTTCAGAAGCATCCGGAAGCCAATACTGCTGACAGCTGTTTGCATGAAGGGACAGTTTATCAACACTATTTCTCTAAATTTAGCTCCTAGTCATCAATATACCTAATATATTTGCTACATTTAAAATAACTCCCTCTTTACACTTGATCGTAGCCAAAAGGCCAAGAAGTGATAAAACTCTCTCTTTAAAAAAACTTACAGGCCCCTATTTTGAGACCACATAAAATCTCTGGAACTGTACATATTTTAGTGTTTTAAAGAACTGCTTGAGGGCCTGGATGTGGTGGTGCACACCGATAATCCCAGCCCTCTGGAGATCGAGGCAGGAGGATTGCTCCAAGTTCAAGGCCACCTGGGATACATAGCAAGACCCTATCTCAAAAAAAAAAAACTGCTTAAGGTACCACCAGACCTTTACCCTTTATTTGGTATTTTTTGTTTTCTTTCTCTTTCTTTATTATTTGGTATTTAGGGAGAAAAAATTTTTATCGTCATCGTGAGACAGGGTTTCATTATGTAGTTCAGTCTGGCCTTGAACTCACTTTGTAGCCCAGCTGCCCTCAAACTCAGTGATCCTCCTTCCTCAGCCTCCTGAGTGCTGGAATCACAGGCATGTGCTATGACATTCAGCCTGGATAAAAATAATTTTAAATTGAGCAATTATTTGTGTATAACTTCTGTTAATTTTATCTTATTTTTAATTTAGTTCTTGATTTAAAGTAAAATTCTTAATTCTAGTAAAACAGCCAGGCATGATGACGCATGCCCATAATCCCAGCACTCAGGAGGCTGAGGCAGGATGATCACTGAATTCAAGGCCAGTCTAATGAGTTCAAGACAACCTGAACTATATAGTGAGACCTGGTCTCAAAAAAAGCAGAAAACAAAAAAGATGGTAAAATATACCATCTGTAAAACTGTAAGTTACATTTATTTACAGAATGTATTATCTAGGAAATTAATGGTCAGAACTCAATAATGAAAACCAGACTCCTGAAAAACCAGAGAACATAGTAATTATCCAAAATCTAATCATATTTGACCTTTTTTTTAATGTCGTGGGCATCACTCACTTTGTGTTTTCTTCCATTCCGTGTCTGAAGCTCCTCTGCCTTGCTCTAAATCAGCAATTTTCATGCAGCTGCTCCCTCATCAAGGTACTCCTCGCCTTCATCATCCCTGCATGAAAGACTGCTTTACCCTGCACTCAGCCCGGGCACATGGCACAAGACTTCACTCCCAGCCCCTGGCAGTTCTGTCTGACTTAGGCCCCAGAGGAACTTAAAGAGCCACGGCTTTTACAAGGTCTGGGGGCTTGCAGGAAGCGCCAGGCCAGGGCGTCTTGTGTTTGCGAAGGGGCTGCTTACACGTCTCCTGAGCACTGAAGCCGCAATCCCTGGACTAAAACAGCAGGGTAACAAGGAACTCAAGGAGAGTTAATAGAGAAAAAGCAGGACATGTGGTTTGAGCAAGCTCTTTTGTAGCTTAAAATATATTTTCAAAAAAAAATAATAAAGCCAACCTTAGACATTAAAGCTGGCTATCTGTTCTTTCACATGTATGTAAGAAAAGGAACATGCTTATTAGCCCTAAAGACTAAAAAGGGAAAATGAGACACTTATGTTTACTTTATAAAAAGTGTATTTTCTTTCTTCTGTAATTATGTATAGAAAGATTAAACCTAGACAGAAACAGAAGTGTTAACAATTGGTGAAAGCCCATTTTTTAAAAAAATGGTTTTTAATTCACACATCTAATGTGCCCAGGGCCCACTGACCTACGCTGCCAGCTCCCCTATTTTTCTGGTGGGAGAAGGGCAGTGGAGCCTCACTAAATTGCCTAAACCTCGAACTCGAATCCTCCTGCCTCAACCTGCCAAGTAGCTGGGCTATAGCTGTGTGCTGCCATCCTTGGCTGCTTGTTTTTTTGTTTGTTTGTTTGTTTGTTTGTTTGGAGACAGGGGCTATGTATTGCAGGCTGGCCTTGAACTCATAGCCAGCGTCCTGTGTGAATACTGACTGTTTTGAAATTCTTACAAATTACAATTTTGTATATTTAGTTCAAACTACAGTTTTTTCTAAATATGTTTCTAATATGTCTCTATGAATATTGTAGCATAAGAAAAAGCTATAGTTACTGCTTAGTCTTTCTTCTAAGATTTATTATAGTTTGTGCTTATTTACATTAACTTCAATAGTTTTAGTTTTTTTTTTTTTTTTTTTTGAGACAAGAGTTTCACTATGCAGTTCAGGGTAGCCTTAAACTCACTTTGTAGCCCAGGCTGGCCTTGAACTCGAAGCTGTCCTCTTGCCTCAGCCTCTTGAATGCTGGGATTACAGGCATGTGCCACCATGACCAGCTCAATTTTACAATTTTGAGTTCAATGTTCTAGTATACCTTTAAGTACATCACTTAGTCTTTTTTTAAGTATTAGGAACACCTTAATTTATATAGTAATTATTTTACCTATGTAAATTTTTCACACATTATTTTATCTGAGTTTGTTTGTTTTTTAAAGACAAACTCACTATGCAGTGCAGACTGACCTTGAACTCAATATGTAGCCCAGGCTGGCCTTAAACACAAAGCGATCCTCCCGTCTCAGCTTCCCAAGCTGGGATTATAGGCATGTACCGCCATGCCTGACCTGCTGTTATTGCTTTTAATTGCCAAATTAAGAACTAGAGCCAAGAAAACTGGAGGTTAGTAATAGAGTGAGAGTTTATAATGCACATTCCCCAGTACTCATAAAGAAAGAAAAAAGTTCTAGAGCCAAATAAAGACATAATTCAACCAGGACTCAAATGTTAGTTGTCATGTTTTCCAGCTTATATCTACAGTAAGAGTTTTCTAGTTGAGCACAGTGATGCCCGCCTGTAATCTCAGCTACTCAGGAGGCTAGTAGAAGATTGCAAGTTTGTTTGAGGCCAGTCTGGGCAACTTAGTGAGACCCTCTCTCAAAAAGGGATGGGGATGTCGCCCAGTGGTAGAGCACTTGCTTAGCATGCACAAGGCCCTGGTTAATCCCAAGTACCAAAAAAATTAAAAATTACAAAATATTTGCCAGTCAGATAATCTACCAGTGCCCCTGTATAAGTGGTGGGAGGTTCGGATAATTATTAGTCTTCAATTTTTGTAGTTTAACTTCTTACAAATTACCCAACCTATTCTTTGCCTCAGCTTCTCAAGGCGTGTTGTCGATTTGTCAGGCTAGAACTACATATTATTAGTTGCCAAAATGAGCGTACCCTAATACCTGCCTTCAAGGAACTCATGTCTACAGGGGAGATGTGGGACTATAATGTAATATAATATAAAAGAAAAGTAGTTCTTTTTCCCATTTAACTTGATTTACAGCATTAGCCAGTAACACTTTTTATTTAGGATTGTGTCTTTTATCTGGAGTTACCACGTTCATTGAGGCATAATGCTATTAATACACAGCTATGAAGAACTTCAGACTTCTGCCTGCACATTTGTATCTGGTTGCATGTTTGACCACAGCCTATTTGTGGGGGGCTTTAGTAAATCAGGACACAGAAATCTTCGCTTTATTTCATTTAGGTTAGTGGTGGCGAACCTATGACATGCCTGCCACAGTGGGCCGTTTGTATCATTGAAAGCTCTGAAAGGCTCACCATCACTGCTTTAGATTATAGCCTCTGGGTTTCTGTTACCTTACGGATTTTTGTTCTTGGGGATGCTGGAGGTGAAGAGGGAAATCCCATGCTTTAGAAGCATAAGAAAAAACAGAATATATGACTTCGGAAGTGTCCTGATGAAAAGAAATGTGGCACCAAGATTTTCTCATTTGAAATAATACCTTGTGCCAGGACAGATTCTGTCTCCATACATGCGCTCTAGCTAGTAATCCGAGAACTTTCCTGACACGGTGTCGAGACAAAGTCCCTCAGCAGCTCCTAGAGACATTTCTAGATACAATTTCAGAAGATAAAGTCGAGTGCTGCCAAAATTCTCAGAAGGGAAGGTTGCGTTTAGAAATTTAAATGCCAGACCCAGATACTGTGATCATTCTATACCATTCAAACTTTGCTTTTTCAAGATGCTATATTTGGTGTAAATATAATGCATTTTCATTGCTTTTTTAAAAATAACTCTTCAAACTTTTTATGTGTTTCTTCTTCGATCCTGACAGTAAAACATCTTTGCTATAAAGTTGAACTTAAGAATTCCAGTCACGCTACAG
>RJWT010008640.1:0-26033 GCA_004365215.1 Cuniculus paca | reverse complement strand
TAATCTATTATCCTGTTTTGAAACCCTGTATTTTTTTTTATTTTGCAAAGAATACAACCAAATAAAACAAAACAAAACAGAGTAAAGTCAATCAAAACAAAGCAATGAACATGGTACATGGCTTTTAAACAGGGTAAAAAGCAATCGATAAGGCTACCATAATGCCTCTTGTTATCTGCAATATACCTGCCCATACCATCAGGGATAAGTAAAATCAAACAAAATACAACAAACTAAAACAGTAGAAACAAAACAAAACAAAACAAAACAAAACAAAACAAACAAAGCAGAACAATGTAAGCAGAACAGAATTTCAAGATATTAGCAAAACAGCATTGGCTACCATAATATTTGTTATCTTCAGAATAGTTGCCTACACCTTCAGACATATTACAATCAAACCACACAGAATAGAGTAAAATCAATCAAAACAAACAATGAAAGCCATACAGGGTTTCCTACTTTGTTTGGTTTTATTCTGTTTTGTTTTGTTTGATATTATTACATTTGATGGCATGGACAGCTATTTCAAAGATAACAAAATGTATTATGGTAGCCATTATTGATTTCCTATTATCTTGTTTTGAAGTTCTGTATTGCTTTCATTGTGTTGTTTTGATTTATTTTATTCTATTTTGTTTTGTTTGATTGTATTATGTCTGATGGTATAGGCAGCTACTTCAAAGATAATAAGAGGCATTACGGTAGCTACTGTTGTTTTCTTGTTGTCTTGTTTTGAAGTCCTGTATTGCTTTTATTGTTTTGTCTTGATTGGTTTTATTCTGTTCTGTTTTGTTTGATTTTATTATGCCTGCTAGTATGGGCAGTTATTTTGAAGATAACAAGAGGCATTTTGGTAGCCTTTATTGATTTCTTTTTATCTTATTTTGAAGTCCTGTACCACGTTCATTGTTTTGTTTTGATTGACTCTATTCTGTTTCATTTCATTTGGTTTTATTCTCTTCAAAATAAAAAAAAAATAAAATCTCTTAGCAACCCCATGTGAAAGAGACTTTCTGCCCATGTCACAGATAAATAAATTGAAGCTCAGAAAGTTTAGGTAATTTGTCTCCGCTTGCATGACTTGAAAGTGATTCTCATTCAGTCCTGAATGGCCTTAGAGCTTTTGGTCTTTTTACCTTGGGTACTGAGTTTGAGAGTTTGAGTCTTGGAAGATCTTTTATTTGGAAGATAGCACCCCTAGTTTATTGAGCAATTATGATATAAGAGGCACATCTTGTCCTCTCAGGAGATATGTGTGTAAAGGGAGATGATGAAAAGATTCTTCCTAATTTCTATAGCTTGAGTCTGTTTATTAAAAGAAAAATAGAATGCTGCATTTTTAAAAAACTGGATATTTTTCATCATGCTAAAGAGATGGATGGAAGAATTCCATCTCTTTTTTCATTTTCAGGCTAACAAATAATTTTAAGTCTCTGCTTCTTTTTTAAAAAATTTCTTTTGGTTTTTTGAGACAGGATCTTACTATACAATTCAAGCTGTTCTTGAATTCACTATGTCATTCAAGTTGGCCTTGAACTTGTAGTGATCTTCCTGCCTCAGCCTCTGGGGTGCTGGGATTATAGGCAAGTGCCACTATACTTGATTTCAGTCTCTGGCTCTTCGAAATAATTTTCTGACCTGTTTCATTCTCAGATACATTCTTGACAATGTAAGGCCAAGATATTCTCTCGGAGCCTCACTGTGACTTCTAGTAGACAGGGAGGCCATTGGTACTGCACAGCTTTGCATCCCACATCCAGTAGGAAGGGCAACAGGACTGTAACAGGAAAGTTGTCTTCTTGCTTCACAGGGAGTTGGCTAGCTTCTGTGATCCCTGGAAATTTCTTTATGTGTTGCCACAGAGAACTGCCCAGTGGTCCATTTCTTTGTCCTTGTGGGAGAACTGTTTACATCCCCGCCTGGCTACTCCCCTATCTCTGCCTTTGTTCCTATTTATCTGACAGTAAGAGTAATTGCTTCCAAAGAGTCCAGTGGGGATTTCACTTTCCTTCCTTTGGTAAACGTTACCCTGGGGATAAGCATTTCCCCCTCTGCCCTTGCTGCAGCAGTGCCTTTGCCCTGGGTTCTGAGGCAGCTGTACTGTCCTAGGAAGAACACAGCCATTCTACTTCCCCTGATTCTCACTCAAAAAGGCTTTGAGCTTCAGAATGGACCTTTGTGCTCAGGCAAGATCTGGAAGATGAACCTGGAAGGCAGAAGAGCCAGGGAGGAGGGTGGGCAGCAGGCAGACAACAGGGAAAAACACATCACATCAATAGAATTTCTACCCTGCACACATGTTCAGTGCTCTGTGAGGAGTAGGTGACACATGGCAGTGTGCAGGGCCATATCTAGGTATCATCTTCAAGGAGCACCCTATGCCTTGCATCTGTTCAGACAAGAGTTGTAATCACTATAAAATTTTACCCCCTGAATTTCTGAGATGAGAAGGCCCACTTTTTAACGGAATCATTCATTTATTCCACAAATCTTCATCAGATGCCTGCTTTGTCCCCTCCAAAGTTGGACTTGGCCCTGATGTGAATGAAGCCTGGCTTCCAGGGTCAGGGTCATGAGACTCTACTATGTAGTGATTTGCCCTGCAAACACTGCCGTCCTTACCTACACAGCAGGAAGCCTTGTTGATCAGAAGCAAGAAGTTTTAATCCCTTTTACCAGGGACCTGTATGTAGTAAGACAGACACTGGAGCAGTCCCAGAACAGCAGGCTGCAGTGTAGGTCATGACCACGTGTTGGGCTGTCTCCATTGTGACCCCGGAGGGTGTGAATCTGAAGGGCTGCTTCTCCACAGTGGCACTGAATCTGGCTTGGGGGACAAGTAGCCACCTACAAATGTACTAAAGTGACACAAGTGCTATGATGGGAGGCTGTGGAGGGTGAGTGGGACTCGAAGAACAGAGCACCAGGTCTGCCCAATGCACATAACAGATTTTGCTCCATCTGATACGTCATTCTCCTGTCTTTATTCACATGGAACAAGTGTATTGTGCATTAGCTTATCACTTTTCACACGCACTTTCTCAGCTGAGTGATTATAGTAGTCATCTTACAGACAATGAAGCAGACACTGAGATGTTAAATAATATGCTTAGAATCATGGAAAAATGAGATTGAAATGCAAAGCTTCTGACTGACAGTTTTACTTTTAAGGTCACTACAAGGATCAAACTTTTGGTTTGGGGCGCAGCTCTGCCCAGAATGTTTCATTCTGTTTGTTCTTGCCTCCTGTATTCCAGGAGGACAGACCTCAGACTTCAACCTTGTGATCAAGGCCTGGAGGAGTTGACACTCACACTAACAACTACATATACAAGGGCTCCATGCCATGCCAGAGGCCTGTAGACTGCTGGAAGGGCATGTGACTGAGCCATGCCCCTTGGCCCCCCTAATGGCTGGCAGAAGCACCATTCCTTTCTGGGAAGCTGCTCTACCCATCAGCTTCAGGGCTTCCTCAACCTACCCTGTCTCCCCTGAGCAGAAGCTGCAGATGTTACAGCTGCTCTCTGTTTAGGATCCAGCACAGCTACCTCTTCACGTCTCCATCCTGGTGGAATACACTGTTATTGATGAGGATCCATAACGTCAAGACCTGACTCTAGACCAGGAGCTGAACCATTAGGCCTCTAAACCATGCTGGTCCTAGGTTTTCTCATCTGTAAGATAACTGTGTTACCAAATGAGATAAAGCACATAAAAGGCTTAGCTCAGGGGTTGGTGTATTGATACCCCACAGATAGAAGGTAAAACATTAATGAGTGATCTTCAGAATCTCTTAGGTAGCTGGGTAAATACACAGGTTCCCAACACTGCTCTTAATGACTCTTAGTTATAATAATTAACAGCTATCAGGGTCGTACTATATCCCAGGAGGGCATCATCTCTAAGTACCTTTTTTGTGAGTTATATCATTTACTCTTCATAACAGTCCGATGAGGTAAACTCAATTATGATACTCATTTTACATGCCAGGAAACTGAGGCTGCAATAGAGCAGGCAGTTTTCCTGAATGCACGCATCTGTAAGTGTAGGAACTGGGATTTGAAACGTACTCCACCTCCACTGCTACTCTCCCACTTATGAAGGCCAAGTGATTCTGGCACTGGGGGAGCTGCATTTGTCACCACATCCTACTTTGATTACAAAACATGTGCTTGGTGTGTCGCACTGAGAGTTAGTAGTCTGTATCCCTCATCTTCAGCCTCTAGCAGCCCCACAGAGCTTGAGTTGGCTTCCTGGGACCAACCTCCTGTCTATTGCCTCATGTGGGACAAGCCTATGTTCCACAGTGTTTGGCAACAGAAACTTCTGGATCTGAGCCTACAGATGTCTTCTCTTTCTGTAACCTTTCCTGTGTTTCCATTCCATTTTGTGCCATGGCCTTTGGAGTTTCCAGTTTACTGTGTCCCTGCTATTTTCCTGTAGATTAATGTCTTTCTTAATTGCCTACCACACCTGAAGGAGGGCTAGGAAGGAGGGTGAAAGGTTCCCTAAAGTCCCTGCATGTCAGACATCCCAGAGTACCACTTCCTACTTCTCATTCTCCTCCTCCTCTGCCTTCTTTCTTCTTTCTCTTTTTTTTTTTCCATTACTGAGGAATGGACCCCAGACCTTTACACTGAGCTAGATCCCCAGCCCTCTTTAATATCTTTTTTAAAGTTTTGAAACTGGTCTTGCTAAGTCACTGAGTTACCCAGGCTGGCTTGCATGTATCATTCTCCTGCCTCAGTCCCCCAAAGTGCTGAGATTCTAAGTGTGCACCATCAAAAAATTAAACAAAAAACTTCATAAGCTCTGTTTCTTGTTGAGGAAGCTAGATTCTTCCAGTGATTCATTCATTCCACAAATAGTGATTGTTACCAAAATGTTACCTGTGGGTTCAGTTTCCTTGGAACACTGGAATGTCCTTTGCTCTTGGAGCTTGGTGTACACATACATAGGGCCTGGTGAGAGAATGGAAGATGGTTTCAGAGTTTTGCTAAATCCCTTGGAAATGTGAATTTCAACACAGCAATTGAAACAGGTTGCTCTTACTCCTCTGTTTGATTACACCATTTCCCTGCTTAAAATCTATTAATTGCTCCTGATTGTCTTAGGCACTGACAGAATCAATGGAACCTCTAGAATCTTATGTGAGTTGGTCCCACCTAGGTCTCCAGCCTCCATTTATCCATTCTCTGCTTATTCAGAGTGCTCAGTCACACTGACCTTTCTAGTCCTTGGATGTGCTGGGCTCCTTCTCACCCCAATGTCTTTGTGGTCGCTGTTTCCTCAGCTTATATTCCCCTCCCTCAATGACTTACTTCTACTGTGGGCTTAGTGAAAATGTCACAAAGGGAAGCCTTTCTTGACTGTCTAGGATAAGTAAGGATCCCCTAAGACAGCAACCAATACTTTAACTGTATAGCACTTATCACACTGTTATTCAGATAATGAATTGATGGGTGGTTTCCCCTTTACTCGGTTCCATGATTATGCCTGCCTCAAAGAGTTCTGTATTCCTGGTGTTTACCTTGGTATCATTCTCTCAGTTGGTGTTCAAACACTATTTGTGAAATGAATGAGTCACTTGGAAGCCAGGGGGCCTAGAGGTTTTTCAGAATTTGGCTAAGAGAAGTGGAGGGGGTGGCTGGGAGGCATGTGATATTGACATGCTGTTTCCAAGGACCTTGATGAGTTCCTCAGAAAGAACTGGACAGAACATCGCATCCAGGCAAGGGGAAAACCTGGGAACTGGGAAGCCAGCCCCCTTCCAAGAATGTGTTTTTGTAAGCTGGTTTCAGAACAACAAATTCTTCAACAAGAAAGGGAAACTCATTTCTCAGTAGAGGTACTAGGAATACTCCTGGTGCTTCTCACACTATGATGGGTAGGGTGAAAGGAAACTTAGTGATGCCTAATTTCCACAGATACAGAGGCTAAAACTCAGAGAAGGAAAACAGCATATGCAAGGGCACACAGCTACCGTAACTGTGAACCACAACCAGGTCTTCTGGCTTCCAGACCAATTCTCATTTCATTACAACACACTGCACTTTGATTTTGGGCCACTGTTGGAGGTGAAAAGAAATCATTAGAAAATGAATGTTTCCTGAAATATCACCTGCAATTTATTGCACTCAGAATTTCACACTGATAAATAACCTCTTTCTCATTAACATGCAGGCTCCCTACAATTAGCACTCTCATTTGCACTATGTAAACAGCTTCTAGCTGTGCCTTTTACCTCTTTGTTCAAACAAAGATTTCTGTTAGCAAAGAAACAAGAAGGAAATTAGTAGCAGGTGAGAGCTTATTTTTAATTATATTGAGATTGACTGTTGTTCTCTAAATCTTCTCTAATTCCCCCAAGATATTTATTTGCAGACCGGAGTTTTCAATCTATGAAAGCAGCAGCCATTTCTGATCTTTATTTACTAAATGAAAACACAAATGGCAGCAGTGGTTTTCTGGCATGGTGCCAAAGGAGGAAGCATAGGGGGATGGTGCCGGATCAAGCTTTGATCTGAGAAGCCAAGCAATCAAAGTGAAGTAGTAAACGCAGACAATGTGGAAAGGCAACCATGTTGGCAGGCGATAGGCTTAGAGTACCCAAATCAAAGAGTGCTAGGTAATGACGCTCAAGTTCTACTACCCGAAGGCAGGTTTATATTTTGTTATCCGAGGGATTTTAGTTTGTTTCCGAGAAGAAACTGTGTCTGCCTGTGATGAAAGGACACTCCGACAGCATCTTGAAGCCAGAACATTTCCAAGATTTTCTGTTGCAACTTCTCATCAAGCACAAGAATCCCTTTGGAAACACTTGACAACCAAAAGTCTCAACTCAGTAAATGTCCTTCCATTCTGAAATTTGTCTTACCCTGAATCAACACATTGTCTCCAGTAATTTTCACATATGGGAGGATCCATGCTGAAAAAATAATTCCCACCTTTACAGGAAAATTCTGTTAGTGTATATATATTTGAAGACTGGGCCGTGTTCTCTAAACCTGCTCTAGTCATCCCATTCATGCTAAGTTCCTTTCAAATATTTTTAATGTGACATGGTTTCCAGGTGCCTTGTTACTCTGATTGTCTTCCTTTGGATGCTCTCTGAGTCTGAAAGGCCTTTTACAGTGAGGTGTAACAAATTAAACACAATGTTTCCTGCATAACCTTGTCAGTGTAGCATCAAGGCAAAGCTAAATGCTACCTCAGTGGGGCACCTCACCTGTCTGCTATTGTCTTGACTGAGTTTTCCTCCGAGTAGGATGCTAGAGTGCTCTAGATTTCTTTTAGTATGTCCCATCTTTACGTATGAACAGGAAAGCCCTCTTAGCTGAAGGATTGGTTATCTCACGTGAGTCTATTTTATTTAGTATTTCTGAGCTATTTCCATTTGTAGTTTAAGAATTTTCATTTTATAAAACATCTCACTTTATAAAGCACTTTTGCAATAACCACCAGAGAAAGACAAGGTTCACGTTGTTAACCCCATTTCACAAATGAGGAAACTAGACTTATAGAGGTAAAGACATCAATGCCATACAGATGTGGGGGTCCAGTGCATACTGATGGGGTATTCCAACCCAGTTTTCTGGCTGAGTGTTCACGCTCCTTTTCACTACACAGCTGGTTTTCCTTAGCAGATAATTGGGTTGAGAGGGAAAACAATTGCTGTGTCAACTGAATAAGGCTTTGGTTCTTTCACTCTGTCAAATTTAGTGTCTCTTTGGGGTTCTTTCTCTGCTGTTATTTGTCCAAAAAAACAGGTTATAGGAACCCCAGCATTTGTATGAAAGTGTAAAATGCATTATTTACCCACATTTATAAGCTGAGTAGAAAAGGCGACTTTCTTAAATGTAAGGTAAAACTTGAATTTGAATTATTTACATTGCACTAATTTGTAATTTATGCCCCAACTACTTCTAGTAGCTTAACTGGAAGCTACTTTATAAAAATTCTTAAGGAGAGGACCCAATAATAAAGAAATACTTGTGCCTAAAAATCTGAGCCAGAAAGACTTACCATTGGCTTTCAGTTTTCTGATGTCCAAGACCAAGAACTGAAACATAATGGGTTCCCTAACTCTCCTTTTCTTATAAAAGGAAACAAACAATTAGTGAGAAGTAATACCAACACCAACTGAGAGCTATCACTTTCATCCTTAGGTAAATAGTCTAAGCAGCATCACAATGTAGGACTTCAGTCATAGTTTCCACACTGTTTAGATTCCGTTCAGGAATCTGGGATGTGTTTTGAAAACCTGTGCTTTAAAATTGCTCCCTAGATGCTTCTAGTGATCAATCAGATTAGTGATCTACTGCCTTAGAGCAGCACCTGGGGATGCTTTGTAAAAATGCAGATTTTTGTTTCTGTCCCAGAGGTTCATGTGCCAGAGAGTCTTAGTCTGACTGGACTTTTGATCAGAGCAGCAGCTGGGTAATTTGTAAGTGGGCTGTCAGGTGAGGTCTAGAAGGCGGCAAGTGTTCTTCACAAGGGATGATGTTCTCATCTGACAGAAGATCATTCCCGCTTTTCCTTTGCCTTCTCATGGGACAATTGGGGATACCTAGACGCATAGCTCAAAATGTCTTATTTAGGTACAGTTTGGGCTCTGATCAGTTGCTCAGGGCATTTTAAGCTTGAAGTTTTGATACCACAAGGAAGAAGAGAAACATTTCCATCCAGGAGGATTTTAGAGGAAGGTCTTTTCAAATATGTGGCTGTTGACCAAGTGGGGTCTGCTTCTGTGTAAGTCTGCAGTTATGCAATCCCTCTGTACAAATCAGTGCACTTCTGCAGAACTCAATAAAGTCACCTGTTAGAGCTATTTAACACTGCACATCGGAATGCTGAACAATGTCTGCACATTAGAATTAATGTCAGTTTCCCACATGATAAATATGATTCCGCTAGCTCTACTGAGAAGCTTCACTAGGGCACTGTTTTATTGTCTGCTGTCTCAAAGACTTAAATCTCTTTTTCTGCCTTCAGTTCATAGGATGAAAACATGTGAAATCACTGGGATTTATATAGGCAGATTTGGCAGCTCTTTCACTTTTTTACTTGGACTGTCAGATGTAAATCAACGCTACAGCACTCTTTCCAAGAATGTGTTGAATGTACATGTGTTTGGGGAGCAGACATGGTATTTCTATTATAATTTTGTTTGTTAGGTGTGATCTGAATTGTTTGGCTTTGTTTTATAACATTCATGATTTGTGGTTATTTAATTGGTTCTCTTCTGTTGTCCCTAGCAGTAACTGTCAGGTTCTTTTTTTTTTTTTTTTTGTCTTGTGTCTTTTCTCTGGCTCACCCCACTCTGGCCCATAAGACCCAACTGTGGTACCATTCTTTCCAGAAAATCTTTACTGATATCCATGTACCCATTTTTCCTTAAACGCTCTTAAAATTTCTGTTCCATGATATTTAACATTTTATTTTACATTTTCCAGCTTAAAGACATTTTGACTGCTTAATCTAGTGTTGTATTTTCAATTGTTCTGTTAGCCACCTGGTTCATATATTATTTTCTGATTAGATTTGGAGCTATTTGTAGACAGAGTCCACAATTTGCATAGCATTTTTACACTGCTTCCTTGATACTATGTGTCCAGGGCTAGGCGCTATCAATGTTCACTGCATGACTGAATATTTTACTCTATCATCAGTACAGGTTTTAAAGACTTCTGTTTACAAAATTAATTTAAGTTACAGTACAAATTATTTGACTATAAACTCCATGAAGACAAGAACTATGTCTATCTTATTTATGGGTACATTTCTAGTTCCTAGAAGAGTTGTTGAATTAACTTGAATGATTCTTTTGTCTAAACCCAATCTTATCTGAACACATTTCACATAAATCTTATCTGTAGACCTGGAAGGCAAGGTATTTATTTGTAGCAATGGAAAGGCTTCTGGAATTTGAGATGAACTTGGACCTAATTTTTTCTTTGCACTACCTAAGCCCATTTTTCCTCCCTGGCGCAATTTTATAAGGGCAACATTTTATTTCTAAAAGAAACACTTAATAATCATTTGTTTTATTTTAGACATCTCCAATCACTCAAAATTGCTTTTACCCACCGAAGAATTTTACATACTTCTATGTTCTCCTAGTATCCAGAGTCTAATATGAAAAATTCCAACCCACATAGATTTTTACTTACCAAATAAAATAAAGTCCATTTCTTATTAAAAATATGCTAAATATGGAGGAAAAATTCAAAAGTGATGAGAACAGGGAGATGTCACTATGTAAAAATCTTGTCTTTCAAAGTTAGTGGGGGGAAAAAGCAGGAACAAACAGTTTTTAATACCTTCCACTCTTGAGTTTTTATATTAGACTTACAGATTTATTATAAGGAAATGTGGGAATGTCCCTTCATCAACTACCCAGTCACTCCAGCTTCTGTTTCTTCAATAGATATTTCCCATTCAGTCATAAGAAACAGTTCAAGAGAACTGCAAAAAGTGAGTGACCCTCCACCCTCTGCTTATTTGGCTCATTTTACTTTCCAACAAAGATCAGGGTATGTCAGCTTGTCAACCCTGCCTTAGTAAGGTGTTTCCTCAGGGGTAGTTGATTGGTACGAGTTCAGCTCCTGTTAAGAACCTCAGCAAGGGTGCTTGTCTTTGTCCAGTCCTCTGTGATGGAGATAGCTGATCTAATCTCCAGTGTATTGGCAAGGAAATAGCAAGAGAAAGCAGAATTAGTTGGGGTTCTTCCCTTGGAAGGAATTTGGCTTGAGGCTTTGTGGGTTGTTCTTCTCTCCATCCAGCCTAAGACCTACTAAAGGTATGGGAAAAATTGGGAGGACTGAGAGTGACAGAATTCAAGAGGAACAAGGACCAATGTACAGGGAGGAGGTTAGGGCAGATTTCAGGCAGAGGTTCTTGCACAGTAG
Source organism: Cuniculus paca (assembly GCA_004365215.1). Taxonomy (NCBI): domain Eukaryota; kingdom Metazoa; phylum Chordata; class Mammalia; order Rodentia; family Cuniculidae; genus Cuniculus; species Cuniculus paca. The sequence goes on along the minus strand of RJWT010008640.1, from coordinate 15,120 downwards.
CCTTGGGAATAATTCAGGAAATGATGGGATTTCATATAGGACATCTAGAAACTGGAAAGAGGTATTTTCCTTATTGACTCAAGGCATAAATAGAACCAGTGGGGTAACAAATGCTGGGAGTCAGATGTAGGTTCAGTGTAAGGAATTACCTAGAATTGAACCAGTCAAAAATGACCTTACTACCTCAGGGAATTGTGAGTTCCTTACTTCTAGGACTGTTGGGCACATGCTAGTAGATACTCACTAGGATTTCTAAGAAGAAAATTTGCCCTTAAAAATACTGACATAAAATATTGAAGAATTTCCCTTTGTCTAGTTTCTACTGCAAAAGCTTCACAAATGACTACGACAAAAGCTGGAATAGACCTTTCCCTTTCAGGACATAAATTTTCTTTTTTCGCCTTTCTTTCTTTCTTTCTTTCTTTCTTTCTTTCTTTCTTTCTTGCTTGCTTTCTTGCTTTCTTGCTTTCTTGCTTTCTTCTTTTTTCTTTCTTTTTCTTTCTTCCTTTCTTTCTCCAGGAATGGAACTCACAACCTCATGTTTGCCAGGAAGGCACTATGCCACTGAGTTATATCACTGACTCAGGACATCAATTTTCATCCTTTAAAGACCAGAAGTCTGAGCTAGGTACCCTCAAAGGTCAGGTGAGCTTTGGCATTCTGTGTGAAAGTTAACTGTCTTGGTTACTTTTCTCTCATTGGTAGCACTCATAAAATCTCCTTGCCCTCCTCTTGCTCAGGATGGGGATATTTACAAAGTAAAAACAGCTCCCTAATAGTCTATTAGTTAAAATTCTAAACTTCTCAAGTTGACGCAATGTATCAACCATAACAATTCACCTTTTGTCAACTTGGCAACCAGACACATTTTTAAAACCAGCCTCCAGATACAAAGACATGCTAATTCTTAGCATTTCACAACTTGAACATTATAGCACAGGTTTAACAATCCTCAAGGACCAGCCTTAGGTCTATCAACATTATATTACATTAGAACCATAACATAGTGCCCCTGGTTCCCCAAAACCTCATGCATATCTCTTTATGAAAAAGGCATTTAGTCCACCTGCAAGAGTTGCCAAAGTCCAAATAGTTTCAGCATTGCTGAAAAGTCCAAGTCTCAAGTCTCCTCAGAGATGTAAGACAAACTCTTAGCTACAAGCCTTGTATAAATGAAAACCAAGTTAAACACTTCCAACATTCAATGGCACAAGATAAATATTTTCACTCCAAAAGTTATAAACAGGAGGATACAAAGGATTCAGACCAAAGCAATTCCAAAATCCAGCAGGGCAAACATTAAGTCCTGTAGTTTCATGTGCACCATTTGAGATGATCTGTGGCAAATTGTGAGCTCCAAAGGGCTTGGGGGACTCCACACCAGTGACACTTCCAGTGGTTACAGATACCATGGCTTCTCCCTTAGGTTGGCTTTGCTTCTTCCTTGCAGCTTTCCTTAGATGATCCATGTTCCTGGCTTTTCCAAACTTCTAGGGTCTCCACTGTACCTCTGACTTCACACTCACAGCTTTACATATTATCCTCTCAGGGGCACACTGCTTGGCCTCCCAGGTCTTCAGTAATCAGAGTGGAAGCCCTTTTAACCTCACAACTCTTACATTCTGTATGCACCTAAAACCAGCACCACATGGATGATGATGAAGTCTGCTGCCAGTTGGAGCAGTAGCCAGGCTTTTCTTTCTCTTGTAGTGGTTAAGTGCCTGGATCACTAGGCATTCTGAATCCAATCCTGAGGAACAGATTTTCTATACTGTCACCATTCTGGAACATAGTGGGGCTGCTGCCATTCTGGAACATCGTGCTCTGTGGCTTTTACCTCAAAGCAAAGTCTTTCACTTTTTCAGTTTTGAGGCTGCAAAGAATCAAGACTTGCTGCTCTTTTTGATGCCTTCAAGCTGTCTTTTGTAGTCTCCCTTTCCATCTCAACCATCAAGATTTCCTTAGCTCTGTTTTTGAAGTCTACAGTTTTATTGTAGCTTCCTTATTGGCCAAACTCACAATGTTTTAAATCACCCTGCTGGGCTTTTTGCTTTTGATTTGCAACATAAATCTGGCTAAAAGGCCCCAACAGTAATCATGTTACAGCCTCAACATTTGACTGCCTTAAAATTTCTTATGCAAGATTAATTAGTCCACCTCCCTTAATCTTAGTCTCAGGCAAAGTCTCTTGACAAGAGCAAAATGCAGACAAATTTTTTGTCAAGCCATAACATACATCATCTGGAGTCCAGCATCCAATGCAGTCCTTCTTCCCAGCAGAAACCTTTCCAGCCTGGTCTTTACTAGCAGAATTTCTATCAGTTTTCTGGGCTTCTGAGCTCTGACCACAATCTTCCATACAGAACAGTGTAAGGCATTCCAGTGCTACTCTTTCAGGCACATCTCTGAACCTTTCCAAACTCTTCTCACAAGCCATTCCCAAGCCCTTGAACCACATATATGGTCAGGTATACTCACAAAGGCTTCACAAACAACTATGATAAAAGCTGGAATAGACCTTTCCCTTTCAGGGCATCAATTGCCTTTCTTTCTTTCAGGGTCCACTCATATGACCTCATTTTATCTTAACACCTCTTTAGAGACCTTATCTTTATATTTAGTCACATTCTGAAGTCTTGAGGGTTAGAACATCATTACATGCACTGGGGCAGAGTAACACTGCAACCCAAACTGAGCACTAAATTGTGACTTAGTGGCAGATCTAATAATGCTGAAAATAAGATATCGGTATAAAGGAAAACCAATGTGATTTAACTGGCTGCCTGATGTTATGATAATGTTAACTTCAAGCTGTGTGACCACAAATATGACACAGTATATGTTCTCCTAGTCAGTTTCCATTTAGTTGATTTATCAGATATGTATACTCTGACTTTCATCTCTAAATTATGAGCAATGCCTAAGGCCACTGCATGCCAGTGACCAGTTAGCTCAGGCAGGTGCATGTTCACCCAGTAACCATGTGGGTCTGTCACAAATGTGGAAATGCCAGTTATACTTATTATTGTAATTGTAGAAGTTCATCACATATTATGTTAATCAATGAAATACATGTACAAAAGAATTATTTCTATGACTACTAAGGGAATGTTTCAGAAATACTTGATAATAGCAAGCCACTAAAATAACCAGAGTGGGACAGACATCCAAATCCTGACTCTTCCTCTTTCTAGGTGGTTATTTTGGAAATGTTACTTTATCCCTGGAGAGCAGTAACTTGATGGTTGAAATCAAAGATTCAGTCAGCTATAAAAGACTAGGATTCAGAACTTAGATAGCTTTACAAGTGCCTTTAAGTTCTTAGCTTAGCTCCTCAGCTACAAACTGTAAGAGAGCTATACTAGATGCATTTTTCTCACAATATCTAATGAATAGCACAATGCCTGTGATAGATAATTATCTAGTGAAAGATATCTAGTAACATTTTGGGTGTATTTCCTTCTAGTGTTTTCTCTATTTGTAATATATGCTATATGTAATATATATGTGATATGTAATATATATGTAATATGTAATATATACTATATATGCATGCTATATGCATAGGATGAATGTAAATATAAATTTTTAGGGTACATCTTATTAATTTTTTTCTTCTTTGCTTTTTAAGTTAATCTGATCATATCCCAAAGATTTTCCCAACTCAGAAATTCTTCAGAAGAGAAGTTCTTGTGTTGAAATTACAACTTGCACTTTGAGAATTATGCTCAATGTATCACATATCTCCTTTCACTTAAACATTCTGAGGCAACTGGGGTGTAGCTAAGAATATGGTGTGCCCATTCATGATAATCCTTTGCCGGCACTGAAAAGGCATTATAACTGCTGTTTTTTGGCTAGAACAGCTTACAAAAATCAAATTGTTGGCCTGAAGATGTAGCTCAGCAACAACAGTGTCTGCCTGGCAAGTGCAAAATCCTGAGTTAAATTCTTGATACCAAAAAAGGAAGGTTGGTATCAGAGACCAGGATGCTAAGTAATTCTTCCTGAAGTGATTCTCTTTAGGCTAGGTTCACTAATGGATTGACAGGCACCACAAACTCCACATGCCAAAAGTGTTTCTCTCCAAATTATGTAAGAGCATCACTAGTCTCTTCATCACTCAACCTATAAACTTGGGTTCTCCTTTGAGTATCCCTCTGCTTCCACAATGGATAAGTCCTGCCACTGCCTTCTCTGAAAATTCTCTTGAATTTGGTCCTGTTTTCATTAACCGTGTCCCTGCCATTGCTTACTCTCATCATTCCTCCTGTGACTATCCAGCACCTCCTAACGAGGATCCTTGTCTTCTGCCTTGCCCTTTCTGATCCTTTCTCTACTTTCTAGTAAGTTTCCCTTTTCCAGCAGTGATTTAAAAGTTTTGCTTTATTTTCTGCTCAAAATCTTTCTGAGAGTTTCTGTTTTCACAGAATAGTTCTCACTTTTTATTCTGACATTTAGAACACTTTATTCCAACCTACTTTTCCAGGCATGAAATATTTCACAATACAGGATTCCTCATTTAACAACCAAGTTAAGTTCCTGTGACTAGGTCGTTAAGCGAATTGGTCGTTAAACGAGGACTTGTGTATGATATGTGCATTACAATATTCAGAACAAAGAAATGGTCAAAGAATACTCCAGCTTGATCACTTTGCTTTTACTGGCTTAGTTCTTACATGCAGTACTGTAATGGATAACAACATAAAATAACAGCACTGTACAGTATAATCAACAAAAATGAAAGTACTGTATAAACAAAATGTGCTATACAAAAAGACATTGAAGTTGTATAAACAAGATATTCAGAACTGTAAAAAATACAAAGACAGGTTGTAAGTTCAAGCAGTGTATCATAAGTTCAAACATCAAGCCTTGGTGGTAAGTCTGAACATTTGTTAAACAGGAAGGTTGTTAATCAAGTAATATCTGTATTTTTAGAAAGAATATTTTCTTTGTTACAGACAGATAGGGTCTAAACCCTGGCCCTCGCCCTTTCAGCTTGTAGCTTTGTACAGGACTTTTCCTCTATAACACTAATGTGATTGTTTAGAGCCCCTATACCTGGCTTCACATCTTACCAAGGCTTTGGGTAAATGAACATAAACTCTATAAACCTCAGCCTCCCATCTTGAAAATGGGCTTCGCCCCTCTGCAACTGAATTGTTATTAAATAAACTAATTCACATAGAATTCTTAGCAACTAACATGTAGTAAGTGCTGTCTATATAGATGTTTATTATTATTGCATTAGAGCTGGTTTCCACATCTGTAAAATGGGGATAGTACTATTTATCAAATGGAGATTTTTTTTAATTAAATAAATCACCTGTTTGAAAGCACCTAGAAAAATCTAGGGCAGATCAGATATTCAGCTCTCCACATCATCCAGACACCAATTTACAATTCATTTCTCCCTAGGGAGTTTACAGAGCTCATTGTTTATAACATTGGTACAGTGCCAATCACTCTTTATTGTAATTTTATGATTATATGTATATATACAAATACACTCTTTCTACATATAGAATATATGTGTGAATGGGAAAGTGGTATCTGTACAAATATGCCTGTATTTGCATGTATATTCTAAACTGTTAGTTTTGTCTTGAAGGAGGGAGTCCATATAGTGTTAATTTCTATGTTACTAACATGACTCAGTCCAGGCATGGTTGGATGAGGTGGTGTAGGTAATTATTATGAATGTGAGCATGTGAGATCTCAAGACATAAAAACATATGTCTAAGTTTAGCCCTGCTTCTTACTAGGTATAGGACATTAGCAAATGACATAGGACATTGTCCTCCTCTTTCCAGTGATGCTACCTCCTACATAGGGCTGACTGAGGAATTGACAGGGTAATTGAACACAGAGTGTAGCAACTTGACCATAAGATGAGCTTGGTACATCTTACTGCTATTAATAGTTCACGAGCATTTGTTACCCTTAATTGTTATCATAGAAATGTGTAGTTTTTTATTTATTTATTTTATTTTTTTATTTTAAAGAAAATAGAACAAAACAAAATAAAACAGAACCAAATAAAGCAAAAGAAAACAGAATAGAGTCAAACACAATACAGCAAGGATTGTGTAGTTTTCAGCACTCTGATTATTTTAAAGATTTTTTTGGTTTTTTTTATTCCTCTAGATTATGACCTAGATGGATGTGATCTATGAATTTACCACTGACATTTCAGTTACTGGCCTTTACTTCTTCCAGAAAATCAGGACTGAAATGGGAAGCTCTATAAAGAAGGGCAGGGTGAGGAGAACCTTCCTTATTTTGAATAATACACATCAATAAAACAGAGAGCACTCACCCCCACCCCCATACTGTGATAAAGGAACCACATTTTCTATCATATCTTTGTTAAAATTGAAGAAACGAAATGAGGACTGACGGAGGTGGGTGATGTCACTCTATCATCTGCCATCCCCAAAATACCACTTCCCCTTGGTGGGGACACTGTGTGGCTCCTCCCTGAGGGGTGTTGGCTCTTTGCATGCTTGCTGTTGATGGAAGGTGTTGTTGGTTTTCTACTCATAGGGAAAAATAGACATAATGTGAGGAAGTACATAAGACATCAGAAGGGCTGATATTCTGTGGGAAACCTAAGTAAAAGGCCCAGTATATTATGCCTCACCCTCATCAGTACCATAGACTGGTGCTTCAATTCTACAAAAACAAATTTTGGGTACCAGATTTGTGTAGACGTTGTTTTAGATGCGATGGGAAGTCATGGTGGGGCAAACACAAAAATTTTTCGGATCTAACCATGTCCTGTGGAAAGTGTATAATCTAATGAAGCAGTAGAAGTATTCTAAAATCACTGATAATCTGTAAAACAATGCATAGTAAACCAGTGAAGAACAAGCAAAGAGCCACGGGACTTTGAGGAGGGAGTGGATCCTATGGGTGAAGGAAAACGACATTTAATAAGAAGTCATGGAGTACATGTTCAAAAAAATGCAATCAGTATGTTGAAGAGACATCTGTACTCCTAGAGTCAATCTAAATGTCTATTTATAGGTGAATGGCTAATAAAAAATGTGTACACATGTGATGCCGTACTGTTGATCTTTAAAAAAAAAAGAAATTGTATCACTTGCAACAACATGGATGAACTTAGTGGACATTACGTTAAAAAAAGCCAGCCACCGGAAGACAAACACTTCACGATTTTATTCATATGTGGCATCTAAAACAGTTGAATTCATAGAACAGAGTGAAATGGTGTTTATTAAAGGATGGTGACTGGGGAATTGGAAGAATGTTGGTCAAAGGACACAAAATTTCAGTGACACAGATGGAATAAATTCGAGAGATCTATTTTATGTATATATAATGTACATGATAACTACTTGAAAATTGCTAAAAGAATAGATGTTTAGTGTTCTCACCATAAAAATTGGTATGTGAGATTATACATATATTAATTAACTTATTTTAGCTATTCCAGAACATGTGTGTGTATCAAAACATCATATTGTATACCACAAACATATACTATTTTTATCATCAGTCAATTAAAATATTTCCAAAAAAAGGAAGTTACTATTTTTCTGCATAGTATGTTGAGAATTTTACCTTTATTATGTCTTCCACAGACAAATTGAATTATATCAGCATTATGAACTCTTTCACAGTTGCTTAAGTTGAATCTCGGAAGTTGAAGTCACTTGCCTCCCTCCATCATACAGTCAACCACAGTCAAGGTGGCATTGGGACCCAATGCTGTGTGATGCCAGAGTCTTCTTTTCCACTAGAGAGAATGGGAGTCAGTTTTTGATGGGGTGAAAAATGTCAGTGGTAGGGAACAAGGGAGGAAGGAGAATATGAACCGAAGGTTCTATACTCTGAGGAAAGGATGCTATGTTGTTGAAGCACTTAACAATTATGTTATATGCTAAGGAGAATAATCCTGGATCAGGATGATTGCTCCATGTTCCCCCCGTGCCTCATAGGAACTGAGAGAATAGTAGTTATAGAGGCTGGAGGATGAGGAGGGTGGTGAATTGATCATTGAAGGGCACAAAGCCTCAGGAGGTAACGACTTTTAAAAAAATCTATTGCACATTATACTGAATATAGTTAATAATCTGCTGTGTTCTCATCATCACAAAACATGTCAAATATTTGAGGTGAAGGATGGGTTAGTTGGATTTAATCATTCTACAATGTACTAAAAAATGGTAGCATTACTTTTACCCCATAAACATATATGTCAACATATAATAAGAAAATAATTATGCTGGATCCCTACCTGCCTCACCTGTCCCATCCATATCATCTATTCTTTCATCAGATCACTGTGCTTTCTCTGAGACAGGTCCCACACTAGTTGTTAAGAGATATAAGTGCTTAAGAATCCACGACCTTACTCATATTGGTCAAAACACACCCCGAGAGATGTGCAAACAAGATGTAGTGTATATGCAATGCATAGTGTGGCACTGATGTGTTGTGAATCATGGTTATTTTATCTAAAACAGCGTAGTTGAGACTGAAGAAAAATCATGAGACGCTCCTAGACTGCAAGAACTGAGTATAGTCTTCCCTCTGTTACTTTCTGACTTTGTGACTCTGGGCAAGTTGTATCTGTACTCTAGACTCAAGTTTCTTCACAAGAAGAGTGAAAGTCTGCATAATTTTGAACATCTTCCTTCTAGCTCAAAACAAATACTGAGGAGCTTTGTAGAATTATTTTGTTCTCACAAATTGTTTCTCTTTTGAAGATTCTGCCCTGTAACTCCCCTTAAATGGCCAACGCTCCAATTTGGGAGCATTTATGCAATCCCTAGCCTAACATGCAGCTAGGGAGCAGGTGAGGAGGTGAAGGGGAGCTCAGCATGTGTGCTGTCTCAGAGGAAGAAGGTGAAATAGACACTGGCTGGATGCAGTACAAACATCCCTCTCTGGTGGTCAGCTGGCTGTGCCTGGGGAAACCCAGACTGGAAGACCTCAAAGGCTATATGTCTGTGGATGGAAGTGACACTACAGGCCTGCATTATTCACCCAGCTACCAACTGTGCCTATAAAACATGGCTGGTAAATTCTGGATAATTGGCCACTCATGAGTCAAAAAAGAAAGCCACCATGTCATTGTTCTTCAGATCAGTGGAAACAACAAAAGACAGAAAATTGATTCATTTGATACTAAATTTAAGCATTTAGGTCATTTACTACCATGGAATCTCTAATCCTTCCTTTCTGTGCTCATAATAAATGTCTTCGTTGAACCAAAAATTCACAAACTAGATAATTTTTTCCTAGGTACTCTGTTGGAAAGCTAGTTACTTATAAGTCCTTTTTACAGAGCCCTTAAAAGTTTTGAGTTCTAATCCTACCTTTTTTAGACAAGCCATAAGTCTCTCTGTGCTTGACTTTCTCACTGGTAAGATGAGGAAGTTGGACAAGATTAGTGGTTTCATTCATTAACTTTGATTACTTTTGTCTTATCATTGACTTGAAAATTTGAAACATTTTCACTCTCAACAATTTACATTTATTAAGTAATAATTCCTCTGTTTTTCTGAATGTTTTCAAGGTGAGAAGTGTGCTGTGTGAAACAAAACCGTAGAAGGAGCTGGGAAGTGTTAACAAGGTGGCATTGGAATTTCAATTAGTGTAGATGGGAGAGCCATGTGCTGGTTGCTGTGGGACCGGGACATCCAGAGCCAAGCCTCTCCCCATGAGTCAGCGTCAGCATGGACTTTGGGGAGGGAGAACTAGAACCGTCCTGCCAGAAACAGCACCATGCACAGGCCGCTGTGGGACTGGGACATCCAGAGCCAAGCCTCTCCCCGTGGGTCCGTGAGTCAGCATCAGCGTGGACTTTGGGGAGGGAGAACTAGACCTGTCCCACCTGAAACAGTGCCATGCACGGGCTGCTGCCTGGACTGGGACCTCCAGAGCCCACCCTCTCTCCTTGGGCCCCCGCTGGCAAGGGGACAGTTAGATCCCAGCTCCTTCAGGCTCGTGGGCTGGCTAACAAAAGTGTCAACCCCCCTGCCCCAAGCGACTGGCAGATCCAGAGAAACACAGGCTCTAGTGATAGTCATTAAGGTGAAATGCATTTGAAAGCCTGTGGTGCTTTGGTGTTTCACTGACCTTGCAGGTCTAGCACCACTGGTCTGATCATCTCTTCAGAAGATAGTGGTAGCAGTGTGGCATCTAGGAGGGTCTCCTGAGGGTGGTAGCCATTGTTGATTCCCTATAGTCTCACTCTGAAGTCCTACATTGTTTATTGTTTTCTTGGGTTGGGTTTTATTCTCTTTTGCTTTGTTTGATTATGTTATACCCAGTGACATAAGCAGCTATTTCAATGACAGTAAGATATATATGGTAGCCATTTTGAATTTACTGTTGTATTGCTTTGTAGTTTTTCATTGTATCCATTGTTTTGTTTTTACTGCTTTTATTCTATTCTGTTCTGTTTGATTTTTACTATGTCTGAATGTATCTGCATCTATTTTGAAGACAACAAAAGGCATTATGGTAACTATTGTTGATTTTGTAATGTTGTAAAGTCCTGTATCACTTATTCGGGTTTTTTCTGATTGGTTTTATTCTGTTTTATTTTCCTTTGTTGTATACTCTTTAAAATAAAAATAAAAATAAATTTTAAAAAATAGTGCAGATGGGAAAGCACCATTAGGGAGGTGATCTTTGATGAATATATGAAGGTGTAAGGAAGGAATCCCTGGAGTCAGTCATACGTATAGATAGACCTGTTAATTAAGAGCCCTAAATTCTTCCAGTTACACAGACAATTCTATCTTTACATTATGAAATAGGAATTCAGGTGGGTGTGTGGATTTTCTCAAGTTTTCTTTTCAAAAACCCTAAAGTTTACCGTGTTCCATAGTAACTTGTTTCATTTTTATTTCTGGCAGTACTGGCAATCAGACTCAGGACCTTGTGTTTGCTAGGAAAGTGCTTGACCATTGAGCTACATTATAAGCTTTTATAGTAATTTAGAGCACAGGCTTGGGATTCAGGTACTATCTTTGCCACAAAATATCTGCATGGTTTTTCAGAAAGCTAGTTACCGCTCTTTATAGGTTTTTCTTCTGTAAGACAGCAGTGATAATCATCTGTATTTTATCTTTCTTACCATGGTCTCTTCTATTCAATGAAGTAAAGTATTTAATACACCTAGAACAATTCCTAAAATACAGATCCTGCCCAGTAAGTGGTAGATAATTTTACAGAACATTTGCTGATGATCATTCTCTCCTGAAGTAAAACTCTTTTGCATGTTGCTTAACCATGGGGAAAAAGGAAGTGTTCTGTTGCATGTATTGTTTTAGTCAGAAAAAAAAAGGAAGTGAGATGATGTGTCACAGGTCTCACAGAGAAAGAGCTGAACTGTTCCAGCCCCATAGATAGGAGCTGGTTGATGTTTCTCTGCTCTGTCTCTATTTTAAGAATCATTTTGGGATTTGAGTTCTTCATGTCTTGTTTTGGCTCTTAAAGGCAGACTCTTAGCCAACTGTTTCCCTCATGTCCTTCAGGGCTCTTCTTCAGAGAAGCTTTCCTGGTCTTGCTTTCTCCTCACTGTCCCCAACACTCACTCTACTCTCCCCGCCCAGCTTTGTTTTCCTTCATAACACTTTGTGCAATTATTGATCTCAGTGCATACAACAGGATGTGGCACCACCACATGTTCAATGTCTAGAGATAGATAAATTTTTTAAAAAGCAAAATATATATATATATATATATATATAGAGAGAGAGAGAGAGAGAGAGAGAGAGAGAGAGAGAGAGAGAAAGAAAGAAAGCTTCTGTCTGAGAGAGACAGAAGGGGTCCCGAGTGGGTTGCTGTGGATAAATAAATTTGCTGAAAATCTCAGAATCACAAATTTTATACATCCTGCCCACTCGATGTTACTTGACTACATGACTTACTTTAACCAACAGACGGTGTGAGTGGAAGTGACAATATATTCCTCTTGGACAGAAGCCTAAAGAACCAGTACCTACTGATACCTTCTCTTAGGAAAGCAGCAATGTTTGAAACAGGGGCTGTATTATCAGAGTGACCACAATGAATGGGACCTTCCTTGGTTTCTTGTGATAGACATGTTTATTAAGCGTTTGCTCTACGAAACCATAGAACCTTGTGGGTTGTTTGTTACTGCAACCCAACCTAGAATCTCCTAACTGATTCAAATACCAACCTTATAATTTATGTCCATTTTTTTAGAAGATAAAACAAACTTCCATAGCATAATTAGAGAATAACAATGGCTACCACATTGTGTATCATAATCATAAAAGAATGGCCAAAATGTTATCAGTGTATGTCACAGACAAAAAAGACTCTCTCTTATAAAGAAGCAAGTTGGTCTTCTTACTCTTTCTAAGACAGAAATCTGGTATTACTTACATTTTGATAATAGACCCATGGTTAGAAAAAAATTAAGTATCGTATTAGGTCACGCTTATTCACAAGAAGTATACAAGACAACCATCGGTGAGTTTCTAGTTCATGTACCACACTGCAGCCACTCAGAATGACATTGGGTTTTGGGAGTCATTTCCTTCACTGAGCAGAGGTCCAGCCATACGAGACTTCTCTAGATTACTGCACCCTATCTCCAGGCCCTATGCAATTTGTTGTCAGTTTTTCCTGCAAAGACCCAGTCTGTGCTGTCTCTGGTCAACTTTGTCTCTCTCATGCTCATGAAATAGACAATCTTAATGTTTAGTTTCAGAAAGTTTGAAGCCTTGGCATCTAAAAACTTTGGCCTTAGTTTTCCACTTACTAGTAGTAGGGTGTTGGCTAAATTGCTTAACTTTTCTGAGCCAGAAGATTTCAGTTACAAAACTGAGAGATGTGAGTCTAATCAAAATTTTGTGGCCAAATGTATTTTGGAATTTAATTTTTTTGAGACTTTAGAAAGGTAACATTTGCACATGATGTGTAAATTTTTTAAAAAATCAAGGATCTGGGAAGCCCTATCAAAGCAATCACATTAATATTTTTGCAGCAAAATATATCAATATGCAAGTAAAATAGGATAAAGACTTTGAAGAGGCTTTGCCATTATATGAATTCTCCCAGAACCTGTGGGCTTTAGAATTAAAAAAATATGGATAAGGCACAAATGAACCTGTACCTGTTTTTAGGCTCTTGTAAGAAGTAGATGAAATGCATGTCAAAAAGATGATGTGTACAAATGTCATCATAAAAATGAGAATGATTGTATACTTGCAACACAGAATTGCTTGTTCACCCAATAGCATTCAGGACAACATTCGACAAAAGCCAACAATATGTCACGAGCATCCCTTGGGCTAGTCCTTGTTCTAGGTACTGGTGCTTATATCACCAAAGGATCCATGGTCTTTTTCATTAATTTCTTTCCTAGAGGATGCATGTCCTTCTATGCAGTCGTTTTGTCTTAGTACATTTGGACTACTATAACAAAATACCTTAGACCAGACAGTTAACAAACAGCTGAAATTTATTGTTCTCAGGTCTAGAGACTAGGAAGTCTACCATCAAAGTATCAGTCAATGTGGTGTCTCATGAAGACCTATTCATCATAGCGGGTGCTTTCTTGCTGGATCCTCACATGGCAGAAGGGATAAACAATTTCTTTCAGGCCTCTTTTATAAGGGTGTTATCTGCATTCATGAGAGTTCTGGCCCCATGACCTAATTACTTCCTAAAGACTGCCTCTTAATACTGTCACGTTGAGATTTAGGTTTCAATATATGAATGAGGCAAGGGGGATACATTCAAGTCAAAACACCTTTTTTACTCCGGTACACAAACAGAATCAGTCTTCGATTGTTCTTTGATAGTTTCTTGGACCTACTAAGATATTTCATTATTTGGGGTCTTAAAAATACATGAAATTTTCTTCCTTTTAGAACAAGTTAATCCTAGAAGGTCTTCTTCCGGTGAGTCATATTCTAATGGGGAAATCTGTCATTGAGGAATAATTAACATTTGAATTGCCCCCAGTTTCTATGGAGATGAGTCTAGCCCCTATGGGAGCAGTGATGGATGTGTAATCTTCAAGATGAGTAACTGACAGGTAAGAAAATTTCCTTTCTCACATGCATTAACTATTCACATTCATTATTCTTCAAACACTGTGAGTTTTTACTTAGAAATTGGACCAAATAGAGAATTCTCCCTGGTCCACTTCTACAATTCTTCCAAGTACTGCTGAGTGTCTGAGTAGGTCTGCTGTTTGGTCTAGTTCAAGGCAAATGTTTGTTTAATGTCATCAAGAAATGGAATAAAGATGAAACACCTGGTGGACTTCAGCAGCAAAGAGGTTGGGGGACTTCAACCTTTCCAGTCACTGATATTTTCTCATAATTGTTTCTTTCCCCTAGAGTGACAGCTGAGGAAGAACACAGACCTTGCTTGCCTTCCTTGTTCACAACTCTGTTCCCAGTAGTTTATTGTGGTGTGTAATGGAGTACAGACACTAGGTAACCTTCCTGTAGTGAAAGAAGTTTGGGTCTGCAAATGGCAGAATGCATTGGAGCAAATGCCTACCTGAACCGTTGCGGGAGTGACCTAGCTCTGTCTCTTTCAGAGGGATTTCTGCTTCAACCACCCCTCTCTGGGGCCCCTTGGCACATCTTTCAAAACATCCCTTATTGTGAACACTGTCTTTTTAAAAATCAACTACCTGAACCTGTACCTGTTTGCCTGATGTGTACCCCTGAACCACAGTCAGTCAAAAATTACTGATGGCCCTTGACAAGCCAGGCTGTGAAATAACACACAGTACTTAGTCTTATATCCAGTCTGGGTCCAAAGTCATTTCTCAAAGAATTAATTTGGCAAAAAATTAATTTGTTGAAGTTTAGTTTGTCCAAAGACCAATTGCCAACAACGTCCTCTCAAGGATTGACCTAAAAATGGGTAGCCAGCTGGGCATGATGACTCATGCCTGTTATTCCCAGGTACTCGGTAGGCTGAGGCAGGAGGATAGTAAGTTCAATGCCAGCTTAGGCATCTTAGGCAGACCCTGTCTTAAAATAAAAAATACAAAAGGGCCAGACATGTAGCTCAGTGCAAAAGTCCTAGGCTCAATCCCTAGTACTGCAAAATTAACTAATTAAAATTAAAATGTGTATAACC
>RJWT010008639.1:0-26047 GCA_004365215.1 Cuniculus paca | reverse complement strand
GAATGTGCAGAACGAGCCTTTCCAGAGCATCTGCAGTCCATATCAGAAAGTAACCACGGTCACCTAACCTCAGACCCCCCCAGAGCCATCGTCCCCAATAAACATAGTGGTCATTTAAACTGATAAATGCAATTTGCTTCTGTACCCGCGCTTGCAAAACCCCTCCTCCCTTTGTTCTGATATGATATAAGCCTCTCCATGCCACTGAGAGGTGCGCAGTCCCGAATCGATTCCTAGGGAGACTGCGTCGCCAGGCCTGGCAATAAACGCTCCATTCCAAAATTTCTTGGAGTGTCTCATAGATTTTGCTCATCCCGGGGGTCGCGTACATCAATTCTCATTTTACAGATGAGGAAATTGAGGCACAGAGGGCCCACACCTAGATACCAGTAGGGATTTCAGCTCTTTTCTGTGCTAAACCCCCTCACCTCGAGTTGCTTTCTTGGTCCTCGTTTTCCTGAAGTGCTGTGCTGTTTCAAGCATCATAGACCAGGCTCTTGGCCTTTGGTCCCCTTTTTTCCTTCTTGTGTGCCTTTCCACTTGGTGAAGCTCTCTGGTGATCCAGCACAAGGATGTGTGCATACTAAACACATGCTTGCCCTAAGCAGCATCCCCACCCCTCACTTAAAAAACAAACAGTTTCATGAGATTTTGCTTTCTGTCTCAAGATTCAGTACTTCTCACGTCCCTTCAGTTTTAGTATAACATCTCACTGAACATTATGATATTCCATTGGACTTGGCCAGCTTTCTCCCCAAATTCCTGTAGAGGATTATTTCTCTCAAGGCTCTCACCATTATCCTAGTCACAAAGGTGCAAAACTCAGCAATTCTCTCTTATGTTACCCACTCTGAACACGAAATCTCTTTGTTTCAACTTTTATGTGGTCATGTGTATAGCCTCCATCAACCTCAGCCCCCACTAGATGGTGTTGCGGTGGTTGGATGAAGCTGCAGACAGGAATCATTTCACAAAACCCATGGAAGGTGTTGTGGGTCTGAATTGCACTTGAGAGCCATTGCCACTTCTCTTTTCACCAGATTCCCTCTTCCTCACCTCATTTATCACTTACTTTATACCAGTTTCTACTGTTGCTATCTTCTTTTCAAAGTGTTTTCCACGTAAAGATTATTGACAACTTATGACATTGCATCTTCAGAACTTACACCTAGTAGATAATAAATATTTGTAAAATATGATGTGATAGGAATTAAGGTAGCAGAAGCAGAGTAGGTTTCATGATGTTGGAAATATGTATTATGAACTGTGCAGCTATAAACACTGATGTGCATGTATATCTGTAATATGATATCTAACTTGTTTAGAAGGACACCTAGAAGGGGAATAGCTGTGTCAAATAAAATTTTAGTTTCAGCTTTTTTTAGGAATCTCCTTATTGATTTCCATAGTGGTTGTACTACTTTATGTGAACTTCACTTTTGTAAACAACAGACAAAGATGTCCCTCCCATAAAGTTATTTAAATGAAATTCTAAAAAACTCTGAAAGTAGTTTATAAAGAAAAAATTGAAAAGTTATTTTGGACAAAAGCATCACTGAACTAGTATACAATTGCTAAAGTGATTACTCTGAGGCATACTACTTTTTTTTTTTTTTTTGGTACCAGGGATTGAACTCACCACCTCACACTTTCCAGGCAGGAGCTGTGCTGCCGAGCTATACCCCTGGTCCCCAAGGCAAACTACTTCTCTTTGGATGAATACATATTGCTAGATTTCTTTAAACAGTGATAGATAATTTGGGACAGTTTTGTCATTCAGGGGTTTTGCAATTTTGGGAGACAATTTTGCTTGTCTCAACAGGTGTGGATGAATTCCTGGCATCTAGTAAATAGAAGTCAGGGCTGGTTCCAGACATCATGCAGTGCTCAGAACAGATCTGCACAAGTAAGAATTACCAGCCCCTAACTATCAGTACTGTGAAGATGGAGAAATCTTTTTTTAAACAAATTGTTACTTCATTTTACTCACACTTTAAAATAAAGTTTCTGATCTTATTAAGTCATTGGGAAGGAATGACTCAAACACCAAAATTTTTGTGTAGCCCTGTTATGGTTGATACATTGTGTCAATTTGAGAAGTTTAGAAGCTTAACTGAGAGACTCAGCAAGGCCCCAGGGTTCTTACTTTGTAAATATCCTCATCTTATGCAAAGGAGGACAAAGAGATTTTGTGACTTCTACGCCCACCTTGGGTGGGGGGTGGCCTGTGCACAATATAAAGGAGGAAAAGAGGTTGCTTTCTCCCTTTTTTTTGCTCTGGCTGCTATCTTGAAATGTTGCCTGTACCATGCCACCCTGCCTTGGAGCCAGCTGATTATGGACTGAAACCACCAAAAACTGTAAGCTAAACAAACCTTTCCTTCCCAAATTTTAGGCGTCAGATGTTTGTCTCAGCAACAAGAGAAAAGTAACCAAGACAAGTCCTCAATACCTCTTTGAGATTTTGCTTCTGTTTAAATGATCAGGAAGGGGTGGGAGGTCCAGGTAGAATCAAATGGAGCATGAATACCAGGAAGCCCACAGATTCATATTGAGGTCAAAATTTGTCCAGCAGTCTTGAGATTCTTAGCTCAGAGATTTTTTCTTCCCTAACAGTAGGGACTAAGATTCTGTCTGACTTCTGATTTTCCAAAGTCAGAAGTCCTAGACTGTAGGATTTTTACCCGAGAACAGGGAAGGTTCTTCCCATCCCCCAACCCAGCTCTTGCCTTGTCCTGGCTCTGCAGGCCTCCTGCTGCCTTCTCAGGAGCCACCCTAGGTTGCCTTTTCCTTTTGTTCTCCATGGAGTTCCTGCTCTCTGTCCCAGCAACACTTTCTGCATTTCTTCTTGACATTCTTATGGTTGTTAACCTTCTCTATTCTCTTCTGAACTTTGAGTCATAGTTAGAAAGGTTTTTCCCATACCAAGGTTTTTTTTTTTTTTTAATTTTGAAGTGAATAAAACAAAACTAAATAAAACAGAATTGAGTCAATCAAAACAAAACAATGAACCTGGTACAGGACCTCAAAACAAAATAAAAGGAAATCTACAATGGCTACCATAATGTCTCCAAAATAACTGCCCATACCATCAGACACAACAAAACCAAAGAAAACAGAAGAAAACCAATCAAAACAAAACAAAGCAATAAAGGACCTCAAAACAAAACAATAGGAAAACATCAGTGGCCCACATTATGCCTCTTGTTATCTTCAAAGTAGCTACCCATATCATCAGACACAATACAATCAAACAAAACAAAATATAGTAAAATCAATCAAAACAAAACAATGAAAGCAATACAGGGCTTCAAAACAAGATAAAAGGAAATCAATAATGGCTACCATGATATATTTTATCTCTGAAATACCTGTCCATGCCATCAAATATAATAAAATCCAACATAACAAAGCAGAATAAAACCAGACTAAACAGAACAATTAAAACAATACAGGGTTTCAAAACAGAATAACAGATTAACAATGGCCACTGCCTTCCCTTTTTAGACATTTCCTCCCCTTTCACTTTCACAATATTTATTGTGCATTTTGGATCCCACTAACTCTTTTAGTTTTTTATACTAGGGAGACATAGGGTGTTCACCATGTGACTCTGAACCATTTCACCCATGAGCATGATCTCAAGTTGAATCCATTTACCTATAAGAACCTCAAGGTAATCTTTCTTTATAGCTGAGTAGATTTCCATTGTATAAAAACGCCATGTCTTATCCACTCTGCAGCTGATGGCAAGCTACCCCCACTTCTTTCTGGTTCCTGGTCACGTAGAGCATTGTTTTCTCTCCTTTGACTTTTAGTCTATGAATTTCCTTTTGAGTTAAATGTGTTTCTTGAATAAAACATATTGATGGATCCTGTCTCCTGAACCACTCTGCCTGTGTTTTTTTTTATTGGTGAATTGAGGCCATCTACATTGATGGTTATGGCCAATATGCACTGCATTGTCTCTGCCATGCTATTTTCCTCCCATTGGCTCCCTACTTTTCCCCTCCATTCAGTTGTCTACCTGGCTCAATGATCCTACTCTGCTGCTGTTTCTTGGACCATGGTCATTTTTCTCTCTCTCTAGAATATCCTTCAGCACTCTTTGTAGGGTTGGTTTGGTGGTTATGAATTTAGTTGTTCCTTCAGTTGTTCTTCGTCATGGAAGTATCTTATTAGTTCCATTAATTTTCAAAGATAGTTTTTCAGGAGTATAGGAAAATTAGGGAAATCAATCAATCTGGGTTGGAAGTTGTGTTCTTTAAGGATTTGAAATACTTCACTCCAACCTCTTCTTGACTTGATGGTTTGTGCTGAGAAGTCATGATTCTGATGGGTTTTCCTTTATAGGTGATCCATTTCTTTTCCCTAACAGCCT
Source organism: Cuniculus paca (assembly GCA_004365215.1). NCBI lineage: Eukaryota > Metazoa > Chordata > Mammalia > Rodentia > Cuniculidae > Cuniculus > Cuniculus paca. The sequence goes on along the minus strand of RJWT010008639.1, from coordinate 21,666 downwards.
TTAATATTCTGTTCTTGTGCTGAATTTCTGGGATCTTGATTATTATATGTCTGGGGGTAGATTTATTTTAGTTATGGTTAGTTGGAATTCTATATGACTCACTTATCTGTATGTCAGGTCCTTTTCCCATGCTTGGGAACTTCTCTGCTATTACTTAGGTAAGTAGTCTCTTTATGTCATTAGTCTTGACTCCTGCTTTTTTGCTGATACTCTCACTCTTAAATTGTTTTTCTCTGCACTGTTTTGCAGTTGTTGAATTCTTATTTCCTAGTTCATTGTTATTTTTAAGAGCTCTTTCCTTTTGCAATCACTAGCTGCCATCCTGTCTTCAAGGTCTGAAAGTCTATCTTCAGTTTCTTTCAAGTGATTTTTCTTGCTTTCAATGGAGTTTTTAATTTCCTGGGTATCTCTTTGAATCTGTTTCATGCATTCTAAATCTCTCTTATATTGTTCATTCAAGATTTCCCTCAATTTCCTATACTCCTCTATTTTTTTAAATCTATGTCTTCTTTAGAGATGCTTAGCAATTTTTATTATGTTTTTCATTTCTTCTCTTACCTGAGATAGTATTTTTGTTCTAATTTCTTTTATAGCCTCATGAAGTTGTTTCTTTACTTCAGTTGCCATCACTTCAGAAACTAGGTGTGTGACTCCTGATCTTTTCCATGTTTACATCTCCTGTACTTGCTCTGCTTGGGTGGATGCCAGAGACTGCTTTTGCTTCTTGGTCTTAACATATACCTAGGTTCTTCTGAACAAGCAGGTAGTGGGATCCCAGGCACTTCCCTTGTTAACTACAATTTCTCTGAAGCATTCCTGATTGGTTCTCCTGGTCAGTGCTGGCTATGGGTCCCTGATAGTAGCCATTGGGTGCACTAGTGCAGAGCTGGCTGCTGCTTTTCCCAGCCTGTGTTGGCTACTGGTGGTGGGGAGCCTCCAGGATTGTGGCTGGAGTGCTCATGGGGGCAGGACTGGCTGCTGCCTCCTGGACCTGGGCTGGTTACTAGCGAGGAGTCTCCACAATGGCCCCCATACCAAGGTTTTAAAAGTGTTCTAGCATGTTGTCATCTATTACTTTCCCTGTCTATTTTTTTAATTGAAATTGTTGATCTATCTGGAGTTCATCTTGGTTTGCAATAGTTCAACTCAACATTTTTTCCCCAGATATCAGTCTAGTTGTGCTACATTTTTCTTTAAAGGGAATAATAATAAGACAACAACAACAGCAACAAAAATGATATAAGATTTCAAAACAAGATGGTAGGAAATTAACAATGGTTTTTATGTTGAATATTGTTATTTCCAAAATAGTTGCTCAGATTACCAGATATAGACATGCAAAACTGATCAAACAGGGCTGGGGATTTAGCTGAGTGGCCTAAGTACCTGCCTGGCAAGTGTGAGGTCATGAGTTCAATCCCTGGTGCCACAAAAAAAAGCAAAAAAAAACTGATCAAACAATATAAGCGCTATCCGTTCCTTTGCATGCACTATTAGTATTAGTAGTACAATTATCTTAGCTATCTTGTATGTGTGTGTCTATATATTTTTTTTTCTTTCCCTCTTTCTTTTCTCCTTTACCCCATCCCAGTTGTTGCTCCCTTTTGAGCAGCTTCCCCTTACACAGTATTGTGCATTTTGGATCTTATTTACTCTTTCAGTTTCTTGCACTAGGGAGACAATATGATGTTTTCACATGTGAGTCTGATTTATTTCATTTATGAATAAGGTTTCTAGTTGCATCCATTTACCTATGAAAGCCTCAAGTTTATCTTTTCTTATTGTGCTACATTGTTGATTGAACAACTACCAATAACTCAGTGCTCACTCAATTAAGGTGCCATCTTTGTATGCACCATGTGTCTTATTTATTTACTTATGTGAATAAACTGGCTTTATTTTACAATGCTAGAAGAGAGTCTCAATTTTTTCTGTCACAAACCTGGATTTTCAAATTGTGACAAGATGTACATAATGTAAAACTTACCCATTTTTAACCATTTGAAACCATTTTAAACACAAAATCTGGTGGCATTAAGTACATTTACATTGTACAGTCTTTACCACCATTCATCTCTAGAACTTTTTCATCTTCCCACCATATAGATTCAAATCAAATTCCCTATTATGTTTGAAACCGCATCTATTTGTATGATATGCCTGGGTTTCAGAGATGTTAAAGTATGGGGAAAGCATACATGTTAAATTACTAAAATGAAGTTCCAAATTCTCAAATGTATTCGTATATTTCTGGCTTTCTATTGTCTTCTCTTCATTTGTCTCTTCACATGCTAATGCTGTGCTGTTTTAATCATTAAAATGTGTAACATCTTTGAATATAAAATAGTCTGTCCTCACTGATCTTCTTTCAGAGAAGACTTCTTTTTTCAGTTATTCTTGTCAACCTGGCCAGACCAACTAAGCAGCTTCTACTTGGCTTTGTGGGTCATTCTAGTTTTTCTGCCTCTGTTCCCCTTCCACACAGAAGGCCTTAATGGGTTTGAGGACAGGCTCCAAGTTTAGGAGCAGTGACCATCTCTGAAGTTTATGTATTTTCTAGACTTTCTTCTCCTGGGCTTTTCCTTCAGCATCACCATTGTAGATGGAGTCCATTCCTGACCTGTTTTCTCCATAACAGGGAGATACTCCCAAAAAAGTTCTTAAAATCATTTTATCCTTTTGTATCCTGTCTATAAAATGTCTTTTTTCAGCAAAGCTAGCAGTGTCCCTAGAAAGATGGAGAATCTGAAATGTTTGCAACTGCATTTGTTTTTAATATGATTCACTAATGTATTTACTTTTAGTAGAAGTTTCTTGGTCTGCCAGTTTTTCCAATTAGATTTTTGGCACTTTAAACACTGTTACTAAAAAGTTATCTTTATTTGCATTTACAGATTATAAAGTCCTTTTTGTTTTTGTTTTACTAAAGAATCCATTAGAAGAACCCTAAATCTTGTGGAAAATGACCTGCAGTCATCTTACATTGAGGAGTGTATGTTTTTATGATAATTGGATCAAAGATGGTGGTGAGGAACCAAATTTCTTAAGCAAGGTTCATCTTCCTCTTCATGTCAGATTCCCGTATGAAGAAGATTTCATTGAAACAGAAAGAAAAACTCTGTTACTTCAAGCACCCTCAATACTAGTTACCATGGAGGAAAGGACAGCGGTTTCAGAACAGATGTGTACATAGATAGAGCTACACACATCTTCATTATAATGTTTATATAGTGAAAATAGCCTAAATATGCAGTGAAGGAAACTGCTTAATAAGTCATGGAACATTTCAACTTCATAACCATTAAAAGTGCTTTCGCAAGGACAGTGCTCTTTGCTTTGATTTTGTCTTACTGCTCCTAAGGGAAATTAGGGTTACTGCCAACCAGTTTTGTCCATGGTGATTCTTGACTGGGAGTGCTGCAGTCCCCAGAGGGATATCAGAAAGAGCAGTGTTTTCTGGAATACCCCTGAGTGATTCTAAGATGCCTGCCTTCTTACCTTGTCCACTGTGTGTTTAAGAATGTTTTAAATGTGCAACAGAGGTAAAAAAAATTTTTTTCATAGGTATCAGAGCATTTTTAGAGCTTATATGAACCTTACCTATCATTGAAACTAATATTACCCTTTTCAGTAAAGAAGTTTAGACTCAGAGATGTCTAGTGGATGGAAGAAAAGACTAGAACCTGTTTTCTAGTTATGATTAGTATTTTGGTGTTTAACATATACTTTTGAGTTACACATACTCACCACCATCTTCACCATTTTCGATTGTTTCTTACACATCAGTCATAATCTCATGTCCACCAAACTCAAGAGAAAAAAATGGCATCTCTTGTTATCTAACAGTTAAATTATGTTCCAGTTTACAGTGATTTCTGCAAAACACCCTGTTTCAAAGTTGACAACCTTCTCAGGAGACTGCTAAAGACCAATTTTATTTCACTAAGGCAGGTTCCAATAGTTTTACCCTAGAGAATTGCCAGTGACCTTTTTTAGCATCGCATAAAACATCTTTACCCTGGTAGGAAAAGAAAGTGACTATTTCCATTTTATTTTATTTTATTTTATTTTATTTTATTTTATTTTATTTTATTTTATTTTGATACCAGGGATTGAACTCACAACCTCGCACCTGACAGGCATGTGTTGTGCCACTGAGCTATATCCCTGGCCTGTTATCTTTTATTTTTATCTGAAATTTTCAACTTACAATAAAGAGACCGTATACATTTCTTTTTCTTCTTTTTGTGTGTGTGTGGGGAGTACTAGGAAAACTCATGACGTCACACTTGCAAGGCAGGTACTGTGCCACTGAGCTATATCCCTGGCCCCCTACATTTAGAGGTCATCTTTCTCCTAAAGTTTACAGGAGTCCTCATAAATTCAGTATTTAAATACTCATCTAATTAATTGCTTAAATAGTGCTGTTTAAAACTGATTTTCAAAGTAAACATATATCTTGTTCACTGAACTCTCTTTGAGCATGAGAGCCAAGCAGATTTGTGTAGTTTTAAAAATAGAGCTGTTTGGAAGAACAGATCCCTTGTAATCCAAATCTTTCTATTTATTCTCTCAAATGCAGGACCCCAACAATATAGGTAATCAGTGTCTTCACTGAAGAGCCAGATAGACTTAGATGATGGTGATTGTTAACATTGTCCCAGAAGTAGAAAATTCTGTAATATGTACTACTTTGAAACTTCACTTACACCTTTTCTTTCTTTTCTTTTTTTTTTTATACCAGAAATTGAACTCAGGATATTGAGCTTGCCAAGTAGGCACTGTGCTGCTGAGCTATAGCCCTGGCCTAACTTTTTACTTTTTATGAGAATGCTTTGATTAAAAAGCTGAATAATCCTAGATCAGATATAGGAATGACAAGGAGTATGAGCGAGGTAGTAGAGATCAAAAGGAGAGTCCTGGCAGGCATGGCAAATTTGGCAGTCCAGATGTGCCCCAAAGAGAGGCAAGGAGGAAAGAGGGGGCACCATATGTCTGAGGTTATGCTAACTGTAATCTTGGGAGAGGACAGAAGGTGTGGCAGTGTGTAAGCAGAAAAGCTACATTTAAGGTCTTGTACTGCCATTGACTAACTAGGGGATCTTGAACAAATTATGTATAGCCTTTGAGTCTCAGGTTCTTTGTCAGTAAAACAAAGTGAGAATAGCTCCTACCAGCTACTAGATGCTATGCAGAAAGTGCTATGTTAATCTGGGAAGTATCCCAACACAAATGGTAGTGGTGATTGTCACAGATGATAGAGGATTTCATGTTTAAATACTTTTAGTATAGAATATTACTTTAAAACTTGTTTTCTTTACATTTTTAATTTTTTGACCTAGTAAAGAGGATTTTATGTTAAGTGTTATGGTTTGTGTCTGGATGTCCCCCCAAAGCCTCATATGGTCATGGGGGCAGGCTATTAGACTTTGTGAATGATTCATGGGTTCAATGCTGGGATTATAGGTGTGAGTTTTACACCTAGTAGGTATTGCCTATGTACAATACCAGAGACAGAAAGAGTCTTCTCTAGGTGTTCCTTCCTTTTTGCTCTTGTTGCTTTTACTGTTTTCTGCTGCCATGAAGAGTTGCCCCTGTGCCATGTCACCCTGCCTTGGAGCCAGCTGATTATGGACTGAAACTTCTACAGACTGTGAGCTAAATAAGTCTTTCCTTCCTTAATTTTCAGTGTCAGGTATTTTGCACCAGGACAGGAGAAAAGTGACCAACACATTGAGACAACTTTATGAAAACCCAGCAGGGTATAACTGAAGGATTATTTTCCTTCTAACTAGGGTGGTATTGATCTCTGACAGTCATTAGTAATCTTTTCTGGATCTCTTGGTTCAGTTTTGCTTTGGTTCTCTTGGGTAGGTCTAAACCCATGATCACAGGCCAAGAATTTCAAGTGTATTCTCGGCTTGGTGCTAATCTTGCACAACCTTGGGAAAGCTATTCATTGATTTTTCCGATTGCTGGAGAAATTGGGGGCATGCAGGCTTTATCTTGTGTGGAAAATTCAATAAGTATAAACATTTCACAATGGCTTAATACTTAAAATGTAAGATGATTTATTATGATTCTTAGATATAAAATGCCAGATTTTGGAGCAATGCTACAGGAGCATTTGGGGCTATGGAGAAGTGAAAAGCTTTTTAATGATTAAAAGCAATTCCCTGTGTCTCTGTCTCTCCCTCTTTCTGTCTCTGTCTCTCTTTCTCTGTTACTGTCTGTCTCTATTTCTTTCTCTATTCATATATATATATATATATTGCAGTAGTATGTAAAAGTAAGCACTCCCCAAGATGATTGTAAACTGCATAACAAAACATGTAACAATTTTTAAAGAATAGTAATTCTGTTTGTATTTGGATAGTAGTAAAGACTTTTCAGACTTAGTTTCCGTCTTTGTTTGCAAGAAAATGGAGCATGCCATTTTGAACCATTAATGCTTCAAAAGGTACTTACAGTTTCCTTTTCCTTCCACCTTCTTCATTTTATTGGTGCTTGGAATCTTAAAGGGTGTATCCTGTGATCTAGTGCATGCTACAGAAGCAGATAACACTGCCTGAGTAGTTGTTGATGGAAAACCTCATATATATATATATATAATATATATATATTATATATTATATATATATATGGCATTGTTCTTTCCCTATTCTCTGCTGGGTAACTCCTAGAAAAGAATTATTAAGCTAATGATAAATTGGAATTTTGGCAACCTCAGGCTGTAGACTCTCAGCCTGCCTGTCCATCCTCTGCTTTCATCTTGGTTCCACTAAAACACTTAAACCACTTCAGATGCCACATAAAAGACATATGAAACTCTTCCTTTCTCATTAGCCTTTCATCTTTGGGGAAAACAGAGAGCACTCACCTCTGAACTAATGGAATATGTGGAATTACAAAATGAGGAAGAGTTGACTTTCAACGTCATGGACCTGTCCACTCTGTAATTCCCATATCCCGTGGTTATCCACACCTGACCTGCAGGCAGCTCATGGAGAGGATTCGGCTACCTCACATGGAAGTGGACACTCTTTTCAGAGAGGTGTAACTACTGCAGAGAGTTAATGAGTTCAAGGCCAGACTGCATGGAGGCAAGACCTTGTCTTAAAAAAAGACCTATATAAAATGAGTTATTTGAACAGAAGGGAGTACTTTAGCTGGGGTACTATCTAGGACTGAGAACTACTGTAGTTAGAAATAATTATCAAAGAGTAATTAATTTCTACTGTGCAACAGTTTTATGACATTTTCACCTAGAAGACTATATTGCAAATGATAAACTTATTTTTTCCTTTAAACTTTCTATTGCACGTATTATAAATTGAGCGTAGTGATGTCCAAGGTTGTCCTTGTGCTGCTCTTTGGGCTAGTTTGGAACTTGGAAACTACCTGCTCTTTTCTGGTCACAGCTGGAAGCCCTATGGCTAATGACTGCTGTGGAGCTCACCCAGCAAGATAAAACCTGCTAAAGAGGATAAGGCACCTGGGGAAACTCTCCTCCTTGTCCTTGTCCTTGTCCTTGCAAGAAGGTTTTGATCTTTCCAACCCAAGGTAGTCACCATTACTGTTCCTAGAAAAAACACCTACAGCCCTTCACCCATTGTCCTTGACTCAGATGCAAGGACTAAATACCAAGAGTCTGGTTGCCTCCTGGCCTTTTCTTCCTAGAGAGCAACTGGTCATCCCAGATTCCTGCTGTGCTTACTTTTGGTTTCCTTTCCCACCAGGAAGCATAACGTGGGAAGGAGATTGAAACCCACTGCAGGGGTCTCCAATTTTCTGTCATTCATAAGGCAGATGAATTCAGTCCCTCCTCTGTCATAATCAACCTCAACTTGTAAAGTTTTGCTTTATTTCCAGAATCAAAGAAATCTTGAATTCAGAAAATAGACTGTTTTGAACAAAATTTTGAATTTAGGTCAACAGTATGAAGTCAACATAGATTGTACATAAAAAGGGCAGATTTCAATTGGTGTGGTGTTATGTACTTGTAGTTCCAGCTACCCAGGAAACAGAGGCAGGAATATCATTTGAGTCCCAGCTAAACAACATAGGAAGACCTTTAAAAAAATGAAAGGAAAAGAAATTAATGAAAGAAGGACAAGCTCTTCTAGATTATGCCCCTTTGGAAAAAGATCCAAAGGAGGAGTTTCTGGAAGGGACCCTCTGTTATTGGTGGAACATCCTGCTACCCCTTTACTCACTACTGTTATAGCTGAAGACAACTGAAATGGTCTTTCTGGATGCAGACCACCACTGGGACTCTCCTATGGGTAACCAGCATGGGCAGAGAGAAGCAGCTAGCCTAGCTCCTGTGTGCAAGCAGGCTGCCATCGGGACTTTCCTGCTGGTAACCAACACAGGTGAGGAGAAGCAGCCAGCGTACATATAGGCTGCCACTGGGACATTCCTGCAGGTAGCACCATGAGCTGGGACAACCTACTGGTCATACCTCGGAGAAGCTGCAAATGTCTAGAGAAGCCCTCCCTGGGGAACCTGGGTTTGGAGACACCCAGGTGCTTGACCCAGCCCCTACACTGTGGACGGGTACCCAATGTGGGAAGCACCTGGAACCTCACAACCCACTCATCTGGAAGAACCCAGGAAAATGTGAAAACGAGGCACAAAAGGCAATTTCTGGCTTCCAACCCACACAGAACAAGTCCAGGAGACATGGACATGGAAGAAAGTAGAAGTTGCACACCTGAAATTTCTGGAATGATGGCAACTGAAGTAAAGAAACTACTTCATTAGGCTGTAAAAGAAATCAGATCAGAAATAACATCTCAGGTAAAAGAAGGAATGACAAACATAATAAAAGGATTGCTGAGCATATCTAAAGAAGACATAGATAAAAGAATAGAGGAGTATAGGAGAGTAAGGGAAACCTTGAATGAACAATATAGAGAAGAATTTGAATGCATGAAATGGATTCAAGAGGTATATCCAGAAAACTCCACTGAAAGCTGGAAAAATCACTTGAAAGAAACTGAAGATAGACTTTCAGACCTTGAAGACAGGATCGCAGCTAGTGACTGCAAAAGGAAAGAGCTCTTAAAAATAACAATGAACTAGGAAATAACAATTCAAGGACTGCAAAAACGATGCAGAGAAAAACAATTTAAGAGTGAGAGTATCAGTGAAAAAGCAGGCGTCAATACTAATGACCTAAGTAATAACTATTACAGAAGTAATAGCAGAGAACTTCCCAAGCATGGGAAAAGGACCTGGCATACAGATAAGTGAGGCATATAGAATTCCAACTAACCATAACCAAAATAAATCTACACCAAGGCATATAATAATCAAGAGCCCAGAAATTCAGCACAAGAACAGAATATTAAAGGCTGTTAGGGAAAAGAAATGGATCACCTATAAAGGAAAACACATCAGAATCATGACAGACTTCTCAGCACAAACCATCAAGTCAAGAAGAGCTTAGAGTAAAATATTTCAAGTCCTGAAAGAAAACAATGTTCAACCCAGATTGACGTACCCTGCAAAACTATCTCTGAAAGTTAATGGAAGTAATAAGATACTTCCATGACAAAGAACACCTGAAGGAATTCATGATCACCAAACCAATCCTACAAAGAATACTGAAGGACATTATAGAGAGAGATAAAAATGGCCATAGTTCCAGAAACAGAGGTAGAGGGGGATCACTGAGCAGGGCAGACAACTGAATGGAGGGGAAAAGTAGGGAGCCAATGGGAGGAAAAAAGCATGGCAGAGACGAACCAGAGCATGTTGGCCGTAACCATTAATGTAGATGGCCTCAATTCACCAATAAAAAGAAACCCAGGCAGAGTAGATCAAGAAACAAAATCTATCAATATGCAGTATAAAAGAAACAAATTAACTCAAAAGGAAACTCATAGACTGAAAGTCAAAGGAGAGAAAACAATGCTCCATGTGACAGGAAACCAGAAAAAAGCAGGGGTAGCTTGCCCACCAACCACAGAATGGATAAGAAAGATATGGCATTTTGCACAATGGAAAGCTACTCAGCTATAAAGAAGGATAATCACAAGGCTCTTGTAAGTAAATGGATGCAACTCGTGGTCATGCTCTTGGGTGAAATGGTTTGGACTCACATAAGTGAACATCCTGTTGTATCCCTGGCATAAAAAAACTGAAGGTGTTGGGAGATCCAAAATGTACAATAGATATTGCAAAAGTGAAAGGGGAGGAAACACCTAAAAAGGGAAGGTGGTAGCCACTGTTAATTCCCTATTATTTTATTTTAAAGTCCTGTATTGTTTTCATTGTTTTGTTTTGATTAGTTTTATTCTGCTCTGTTTTGTTGGATTTTATGAGGCCTGATGGTTTGGACAGCTATTTTGAAGATAACGAGTCATTATGTATCACTGTATCATTTTCACTGTTTCATTTTGATTGGCTTTATTTTGTTTTATTTTGTTTGGTTTTATGCTCTTACAAACAAAAAAGTAAAAAAAGAAGAAATGGTCTTTCTATACATTCTAAATTATTGTTTGCCTCATTCTTAAATGAAGATGGTGAAATTCAAAGAGGAAATCTAAGATAGGAAGACATAATACAAGGGATGCATTAACCAGGGTGGTTTCACAGTTAATAGATATTTATTTTAGAAGACAGTAATTGAGAAAAACACACTTTATGCAGCTTACTAATGAGAAAGCCAGTGGTTTTACTGCAAAAGTTTTGTGGCATTAAAAATATTTAATACACAGTATTGACAGTGGGAAAAAAATGAATTTGACGCTACACACTGACATACACAGAAACAGTCTGTGCCGCATTATTTATAATAGCATACACTGGAAACAACCCAAATGTGTTTCAGCAGGAGAATGGAAAAATACTGATGCACTCATATGCTATAATACTGCACAGCAGTAGAAAGAAAAAGTTTTAGTATACACCTGTGAACACACATGGGTCTTACAAATGTTTCATTGATTGAAAGAAGACATGCACATGTGAGTATACTGTGTAATTTCACTTAAAGAGTTTAATAACAGGAAAAATTAATAGTAGATGAAAGAAATGAGAAGAAAAGTGACCTTGGATGGGGCATATTCTTGTAAGAGGCACGTGAGAATCTTACATATGTTTAATTGTTGAATTGAACAATTCTAATTCTATCCATATTAGAAAAGGGAATTTTTAACTATCCTGTAATTTAAACTTTGTCCACTAGGTGTCCTCAGTTTAATTTATTAGAATTAAACTTTATGAAAAGTTTCTGTCTCTTAAGCATCTTTTTAAAAACTTAGTAAAAATTTTCAGTAAAACTTAAGGTAATACTTCAGGTATAAAATTATGCATATAATATTAACATTTTAAAAGTTTTACAACCTTTATAAGTCTACAAGTACTGGTGAATGTGAAGAAAACTTAAGTACTACCTGTGATTTTCATATCATATGCTGTCTCAGTGAAGAATTTATTTACGTTAAATTGTTTTCCTATTGTCAAGCTTTATCTTTACTTTCTCTCTTTTAATTTCTAAAGGATTTGGGGGCTGCAATTAAACAAAGACCAACATTTTGAAAGAATCCATGGCAGTGGAGTTATTATCATCCTGGATATTGAACCTGTTGAAAGAAGATAGTAAGGGGCTGGGGATCTAGCTCAGCGGTCTAAGCACCTGCCCAGTGGGCACAAGGTCATGAGTTCAATCCCTGGTGCTGCAAAAAAAAAAAAAAAAAAAAGAAGATAGTAAGTTTATTCAACTTATGTTATCATTTTCTCTTTGTGAAATGCATTACAATCCTTCTTCAGATGAAGAATATAAAAGTTTCAAAAAAAGTCTAAACTGTAGCATTTTTCAACTCATGATTTCAATTACACAGAATGTCAAAACTGAAAACTGTTGCCAAAGTATTCTTTGTTAAATCAACAAATGTTGAACTTCTTTAGATGTAGAACAGTTGTAAGGCCCATGTCTTTAGGTGCTACTTTAAAGAACAGCCGCTACTTTCATGGTGTCCAGTGGGAAAACATGTAAGAAGCAAAAGTATATATTTGAGAATTAAATTTGAAACACAGAATATCAAAGCAGTATTGCATATGCTTTTATTCTTTTCAATAGAACAGTTTGATAGATTCTCCTGATACAATAGACAAGTTTTAGAGTAAAGAAATGTTTTCTTTTTCTTCCAAAAAAATTGTACCAATTATTTTTTAGCAGCTTCTTTTACTCTCCATAGTGTGCCCAGGGTCACATAGCTATTAGAGTAATACCCGGTCTCTCTGATTCCATTTTCACGAATCACAGTTATAATTAACACTTAAAATAACTTTGTAATATCTTACTTTCTTAAGTAAGAGCTATCATTTACTGTTTTATTTTTACCATTTTTTCTTTTTCAAATTGTGGAGGTAAATTTAAATGAGTACTGCCTGAAGTTTTCTATGCTATAAAATTTTTAGGCACATTTAAAAATGTGTAGAACAGGCAACTCCACAAACATAGAAGAAGACTGGTAGTTGGCTAGCCTGGGCTTTGGAGGGTGGCAACAGACTGTAGAATGACTGCTGATTGTTACTGGGTTTCTTTATGGGTTATGAAGATGTTCTAAAGTTGACTGTGCTGATAGTTGTACAAGTTGATGAATATACTAAAACTCACTGAGAATTATACCCTTGGAATGAACTGATTTTATGGTATGTGAATTATGAAAAATATCACATGAACTACTCTGAACCCACTAGTTAGGTGTTACGGATTAAAACCTGCTGGTCAATTTAACACCAGCTGAACTAAATTGGCATGGTGCTGCATGTAGATGGCCCACCTGAGGAAAGTCGCCAGCATAAAGGAGATGTGGTGAGGAAGAGTGTGGTGCTGTGGGTTCTCCTAAGTGAATGTTGATTGGAGCTGTTGGTTCTCCTGGAGGAACCCATCGTGCTGGCTTCCCTGATATGAATTCAGCCGTTATCATTGGAGGAGCTCAGAACCTTGTCACTGAGAGTGGCTGCAGTTCACTTTGGGGGAACTCTGGTCCATACTTTGAGCATCGCTTCCTGGTTCTGGAGGGGAAGACGGTAGCTGTTTAATCTCCAAGAGAAGTTTGTTCATGCTGGCTTCCTGACATGTACTTGACTGTTCTCGGAGGAGGAGCTCGGGACCTCATTGTTGCTGAGGATAGCTGTGGTACTTCTCAGGGGAGCCCTGATCCTTATTTTGAGCATTGCTTTTTGGCTCCACTGCAGAACCCTCAACCTACTGGCACAGATCCTTCAGCCTGCTGGCAAACTTCCTAGTTTCCACTGCTGACCTCTGGGCCTTCCCATTGCAGATCCATGAAACAAACTTGCATGAGTCATTGTCATGGACTCTAGGCTCCAGTTGGATTCGTGGGAGGCATTGTCTTGGGCTCTAGGTCTCCAACTGGACTCTAGGTCTTCAACTGCAATGAGTTCCAGGCCCTCGGCTGTATTTCCTTGGGTCTTTAGTGTGTGGACAGATTTCCTGCACTTTCTTTGTATTTAGTTCCTTGGGTGATCATCATAAAATAATACTATAAAAGATATGTCCTGTATGTAATTGTTCTCCTTGCAACCCCTGACTACAAGAGATGCAGAGGGATTGTAAGGCCCAGGATATGTCTGCAGGTGCTATTTTTAAAAAACACCTGCTACTTTCATGGTGTCCAGTGGGACATATAACAAGCAAAAGTGTATCTTTGAGATTTAAGTTTGAAGCACATAGAATATCAAAAGTGATATTGCATATACTTTCATTCCTTTCGATAGAATAGTTTGATAGATTCTTCTGATAAAATAGACAAGGTTTAGAGTAAAGAAATGTTTCCTTTTTCTTCTAAAAAAGTATATCATTTACTTACTTTAGTACCCTCTTTTACTCTCCTAAGTAGGTTCTGAGTGGTTTGGTCCCTGTTGACCTCTTATCTCTCACCACTCTTCCATACTTGTTCAGCAATGTGTTCCTACTTTCAGTTTTTACAATGAACCACAATTTTTAACTTCAATTCTTCAAATTCCAGTTTAAATATTACAATCAAGGAAATTAAACGTAAGTTATTGTCACAGTGATCTTGATTATAACTGACAATGTGTGTGATTATGTGTACTACTTGTCTTTCCTATAGATTGTAAACTCTAGACAGGAACGGTGCCTCTCCTGTCCACAGCTGTATTAGCAGAGTGACTTACATAGTATTAGGTGCTCAGGTGAAGCTGAACAAATGAAATGAAGACATTCATAAGAGAAAAAAAAAAGGAGGTACTTGGAACCTGGCACTTTTATCATCATATCAGCTTGTGATTTAGTTGAAAAGGCCCTCTTTTCCTACAAATGTTGAAATGTTTAGACATGTGTTACAAGATGTCCAGCTTCACATAGCTATTATCAGAAATAGTTGGTCTGTCTGATTCCATTTTCATTTAGCACAAGTATAATTAACACTTAAAATAATGTTGTAATGTCGTACTTTCTTAAGTAAGAACTATCATTTGCTGTTTTATTTCTACCATCTTTTCTTTTTGGAATCATGCAGGTAACTTTAAATGAGCACTGCTTGAATTCTTCTCTGCTATAAAATTTTTAGGCACATTTGAAACTATATTAAAATGTTTTACTAGTACATGTTTGTGCCAAATGATGAATACATTTATCATGGGGAGTTGGTAACATGCATGTAACACATCTGAATCTTTGTTTGGTCCCCTGCCTCTCACTGCTACTTCGATGATTTGCTCCCCTTCCGGTTTGCAAAAGCTGTATTTTCAGTTTTTCTTTTTCAATTCTTTTTTTTATTCCCTCTTCCCTTGCTGCCCCTACCCCACTTCATCTTACATTGAAAACAAGGGTGAAGTCTTATTATATAAATATTAAGGAATTTCCATTTCTTGACATTTATCATAGTCTTTTTTAGTAGGTGTTTACTCTGTATTTATGATTGTAATATATTTGGATGTTTACAGATCAACTTTTCATAATATACATCATCATAAATGAAGTAATGAAATGATGAATTAATGTAAACTTTTTTATGATCAGCATGTTATCAGGTGGTTCTGATGGTGCAATTGGGCTTTATGATCTTGAGAACTCCAGCAGACAAGTTTATGACACATGTAAAGCAGTGTGTTCTGTTGGTAGGAGTGTTCTGAATAATATAATTCATATATTTGCAAACAATTGAGTATTTTTGCATACAATGCAAAACATGAAATATCAATTATCTGAATGACTCACGTGAGTTATTAATTAAATGATGTATTTAATATCGATATTCCTTGGGGCTGTCTTGGAAATAACTGAAAGCCAAGTATAGACTTTTCTATTTAAAGTCATGTGGCTCCCACCAAACCATCTTTGTATCAACTTTCAAAAAATTTTTTAAGGGTTTGGATCATTTCTTTGTTGTTGTAACTGGTTTTCAGTTCCACTTAGTATAAATTTAATTTATGAGTCTTTCAGTGATTTGTAAACACAAATTAGGTTTTCAACTGATTCTAATAGGAAAAAAACAATTCAGATCAAGATGTAAGAAATGTACAGGCAACCCTGCAACACACACACAGACACACACACACACATACAAACACATAGTTTTGTCTCTACTTAGTCAAAGATGCTTCACTTTAACAAAAACAACACCAAAAATCTTCTGTCTGAACTTTCCTCGCTATTCTTCCTTGGCTTACTAGTTGTGTGTGACCTTGTGGTGACCTTTTCATAAAGGTAGTTAATTCTTTCTCCTCCACTGATTCTGTTCAGCCATTGAGCACACCTTTGCATGAACACAAGTAGGTGCTAAGGAAAGAAATTTCATTAACATTAACATCAACAAACACTGTATTAAAGCTTCTCCTGGAGGAGCACTAGAGTTCTCACTTCGGACTGTGGATCTCCTCAAACAGAGTTACATGTGTTTCTTTGTTCTGGCGCTTCTCTTCGGAAATACAGATGTGGAAAATTTGTTCATCTCTCTGAACTTTAGGTTTGTTTGCTTTAGTGATAATTTTAATTGCCTTGTCTTTTGTTTTAATGAAAAAAGTTAATTCTTAAAATAATAAGAGAATAACAATAGTTCATATACTGTGTATCATTCTCTTTAAGGTAGAGAAGAAAACGTAGCTCAAAAAGATTCTTTCAAAGAAGAAACAGATAATATAAAGCTTTTGTCTAGTCATTTTTAAAATACTTCTGTGATCATTAAATATTTTTATAAGCATGTTCAATATGGTAAAATCACTGTGAATGAAGAGCAAGAGTAGCTATAGAAACCTTAGTATAGAATACAATATCACCTCAAATAGAGTTTTGAATATTCCATTTTTTAAATGTGTTTCATATGCCTAAACAATGCCTGGCATAAAACAGCTGGAAAACAAGTATCAGTCAAAAGGACAAGCAAGTTTTGCTGAATTCCTGCTACACTACTGATGCCAGAAGACAAAAGTATTAGCTATGCAAGGAATGACTTATAATCCAAAGTAGAGGTAACATATGTAATACAACATTTAGAGAATAGTAAATTCTAGATGAAAGAGAAAATAAGTGGGTCAACTATATTGTCAAAACAACTTCTAGTAAGAGGTAGCGCAGTTGCAGAAGTAGTTAAATCCAAAAGCTCTTCACTGATAATGTATTCATTAAGAGTGGCATTAATGTTCCTAGCATAAGTAGGCTATCAATAGTCTTACTATAAAGAAAAATACCATGTTACTCATCGTGTTCATCCAGTCCACATTTCAATCTGTAATGAGTCTTGTAATCCCTATCCACTCTTCAGGGAAATCTTTTCATTGCTATACCAGTCTCTCCATTTCTCCTGTTGATCAATATGGCATAAGAAAGTGATTCACAGTGCACTTGAATATGCAGTTTGAATATGGAGTCAAAATGAAACTGCAACTTCTTTCTATTGTCTGTCTTTCAATATATTCAGTTTTGTCAATGAAAGTTAATGAAGCTGGAGAAAATGAATACTTCATTCTTAGTTCTATTAATTAGCCTATGTTAGTTGCAATTATACAGTAAACTTTTCTGGAGATTTTAATTTCATTTTTCTGCACGAGGGGCTAATGAAACTTCTTTGCATGTTACATCAACCAGCACCATAAGAACTCTCTACATACATATATGTGACAATTTATTCTTAATAAGGTTATTTGAAAAAGTCTCTATTCAGAGGTTCCTTAAGAAGATAGTGAATAGGGAAAGATGATTTAGAGAGCAAAGCCCTAGATGGAGGTTGAACCGATGTTTATTTAACAAGAATTACATAAACAGAAAATACTGTGAATAATTTTATGTGATATATTCTGCTGGGGGTGGCGCTTAATTGGACCTCCTAGGAAAAGGTGCAATTCCTCATCTGGACCACAAGATAGAGGCACCAGTCAACTGTTCAGCAATAGCGGTAAAAGCAAAGAACAGGCTCTTCAGGTAAAATTAGAAAAACAAATTTTAAAAGAATCATATATAGTACCACGTCATTTTGGAAAAGTGGAAACTTATTCTAACAATTGAATAATGACATATGGCATAGAGTGCTGAAGATACTTCTTTTCTACAAAACCCCGTTTGATTGTGAACTCTGAAAAGTTCAATTAATTTTTGTAAATCTTTGAAAGTAACATGGTTAGAAGCTTTCAAACAGAAGCAAAAATGAATTGCTGAGCTGAATGGTGTTTTGTATTGTTTTGGTTTTTTGTAGCACTTAGGATGGAATCCAGAACCTTCCCACTGCACTATATCACCAGCATTTTGACATCATTTTTTATTCTGAGAGTGTCTCGCTAAGTCAGTACTTTGCCCGGGCTGAGCTCACATGTTTGATGCTCATGCCTCAGTTTGACTGGTTGCTTGAAAAGTGAGAGGAAAATATTTCAGTCGAGTATGATGGCACACCATGTAATGGCACAACTGGGAGCAGGAGCTGAGCAGGAGGATCACATTTGAGCCCAGCCTGGGCAACTAGTGATATGGCAAGACCCAGTCCCTAACCCAACTCAACCCAACCCAAGGCAAGGCCATGTAAGGCAAGGAAAGGCAAGGTAGGCCAAATCAAACTAAACCCAACCCAACCCAACCCAAGCCCAACCCCAACCTCAAACCCAAACTAAGGCTGGTGGTGCAGCTAAGAACAGGCTCTCGGTTCAATTCCCATTGCTGAAAAGAAAGTTCTTTTAAAGCTAACTAGGTTCTTTGCAAATGTGGTAATGGAGATTGAGTTAATCACTATGTTACTGTCACAAACCAACACTAGATATATTCTTTTTCCTCATTTGTTATAATTCTTCCAAAAATACAGTGAATCCTGACTAATGCTAGGAAATATGCCTAAAATACAGTATTTAATAAATATAAATTATCATTATTGTCAATATTAGTATTCTTACCATAAAGCATTTACACAACCTTTAAAATGCACAAGAGGATAAGTAACACCTTTTGTTCCCATATGAAATATTTTTAGTCACACTTAGAAACAGATAACTTAGTCCAAACATTCACTAATGGTTTCCATTTTTGATCCAGCATCCTAATATTTCCCTCACATGAAAATCTGAATTTGAGATTCAATTCCTTTCATGCAATTTAAAGCCTGCATGAAGAACTGAGGTATATGGCTGTGAATACTGTTTTTCTCCAGTTGAAAGTATGAGCCAGTTGTGGTTCTATTGTATGAGACAGGAATGTTAACCATGGACTGCTACTGGGATTTTCCCTCTTCACCAAAATACAAAGAAGAAGTTAGGTGCATGAACATATTCACACACGAACCAAGGGAATTCACTAAGCGACAGAGAAATAAAAGAAAAACACAACTAGGAAATGAAATTTTACAATGAAGATCAGAAAAATAAAAACCTAGCCTTCAAACAACCCTAAAACAACAGCCTTTACATAAATTTTACATATCATTCTATCTTCAGCAAAATGAAGTTCAACTTCCCATAGGTATCAGTAAATATAAAATACTTCAGCTAAAATAATAAAATACTTTAATATATTCTGTTAATGTGAAGATCTCCAGTCAGGGTAATGATGACACGATGCGATCTCTAACAGACTTCGCATTAGATGTTAGTATTTAAACAGTATGTGTTTGATTTTTAATTTTTGGTCAATTTTTCAAAGTATAATTGACACACACCAGTGTGCATTACTGATGAGAAAAATCTACTTTGGGGAAAAGGAGAGGAGAATGGAATGTAAAAAGGATCAAGATGTGATATGTGTATGTACAAATAGGCTGCAGTGAGAGTTTCTCATGTACTGCAAACATGTGCTAATTAAAAATTGTTTTAAAAGTGAGTAATTTACCAAACAGTAGTGCAGAACTTATATGGAGACAAAATAACACCCAATTATTTCAGAAGAAGGATTACTCCTTCAAATCAGTTTGAAGAAAAAAATATAATAAGGGATCAGTGTATACTTTTGGAAACAATGTTGCCATGTGATAGAACAATGAAACCTCTCCAATATGCTCAAATGATTACTAGTATTTGGCCTCAGACAGAGCTCCATGATGATCTTCCAGTCATCTACTAAAACAAAACACTTGATTTATCATTTTAGCCAGGCAAATTATTTCTGATACATTATAACTATTTCTTGATACATTATAACAATTTCTAGTTCATGGAATTTGGAGTACCAATTCATTATAATTTTGTGTACATTTATATACCGAATACAAAGTTTCTGGTAACAGCATCTATAGCAATGCATCTTTACACTTACAGCAGAGGAGGACACGGGTTTTGAATGATTAGAAAATCCCGAAAGCTAAGAATAAGACTGTGTGTCATGAATAGAAGTTTGATGATGGCAAAAAACTAAATTTAGAAGGATAAAACTAAATTTAGTAAGATAAATTCAAACCTGAACCATACAAGATGAGTTACGGCACTGTGCAAAGATATTCTTAATTCTAACAAGAATAATTTAGACCTCAACAAATAATTTGAGTGATTTATCAAAGTACACCTGATATGTTCTAAATTTTATATAACTGCTTAATCATTTCCTGTGGTCTTATAAAATATAGTTCATTTAGATTTTGTTCTTATAATATTAGGTACACAAATAAATCATTGAACACCTAACTGCTTTTTCAAAACCTACTGTATACACAAGACACGTATGTGAAGCATATTTAATTATACAGAAACAAAATCATGTTTAAGATGAGGAAAATAACACATAGCTGCATGGCTCTTGTAGTCAAAGGATTAGAACTTGATGAAGGGTGACCATGATGAAATTAAGCATTAAAAAATAGTGGAGGTTACAGGAAGTTGAGAAGTAAAGAGAAAGAAAATGTGTTTCTAATTGTATGTAAATTAATTATATGAACTTCTGATTAAAATAGTCATTGAGACATGTTTACCTCCTTTATCTCCTCAACTCTGCCTGACTGATTTCATCAAAGAATATCAAAGGGCAAAGGCTAGAGCTATGCTACAAAACAGATAAAAGCTCCATATCAAAGAGTCTGAAACCTGGGCCAATAGCTGTGAAATACATAAAACAAGTATGTTTTGTTACACTACTGCTCGAGACATACCCATCATGTGAGAAAATTAATGAATGGAACAGGATGAGATAAAAAGCAAACACAGCAGGGTCGACTGGCCTGTGAATCAGCACAATCTATGTGGAAACAATTCATATAGGATTTTAAAAAAAGTCCTGAAAAAACCCCAAGTTTAGAGCCACAGAGCTGAGAGCAGAGGACAAATGGTAAAGGTCTAGTCCATGGAATTTGGAGATGCCACCAGTGCTCCCACAGGAAGTCGTGGTTATCAGTAATGTGAACAGCTTGTAAGATGTCACACACCAACTGAAGCTGCGCATTATGGAAAGTAACAGACTAAATGCAATTCACAATGAACTGCATTCAATTATTGTTAATGTTATCTTTTTTCTTTAAAGTTATTAGTTTTCTTTCGAATCCCAGTATTTCGGTCCAATTGGATCTCTTTCAGGATGATGATAAATAGAACCATTCTGGCCCATGATACTGCATTTTAATTTCCTTCCTGTCTCCTCCAGGTCATCTTCCACATGGCCTCCAAAGTCATTTCTCTAATACCTCTAATCACGTCTTAAGCTTTTCTTGGTTGAAAAGTTTTCAGTGACTACCTACTATTTTATAGAATTAAGTACAAACTTCAAGCTTATAATATTCAAGACTTTAGATTATCAGACCTTGTTTACTCTCTTTGAAAGTTTTCTCTTGTTCTTCCTTGTAGGGTCTACCTTCCAATCTCTTGTATTTCCTATCCCCTTTTACCCTTAACCAAGAAAACTCTTCTATCACTCTTTCTGAAGTCCTCATTACCTCTCAAGGGGCTGACTGCTTCCAGTCATCTGTCTCCTGAAATTCTCTCTGTTAGCATTAAACACAGAGCATCCTCCTCTTTTTCCAGTACAGCTCAAACAAGTTGAAAATAGTTTTTTCTACATGGCTAAAGATCTATCGTTTGATCCAAATTAGGTTTAATTCTCACTCTTTTCTATAGAAGTTTTCAAATATTTAAGCTCCTCCTAAATCTTTTCACAGGGCAAATTTCTACAATAGTATCAACTAATAATCAAAGGTGCAATTTCATCATCAAGGGGCATTTTCATCATCAAAACTTCCCTACCTAGACACTGAATTTCCAATCATCTCT
>RJWT010008638.1:0-26047 GCA_004365215.1 Cuniculus paca | reverse complement strand
CAAACATTTTACTGCATATTCTTTTGGGGAATCTCAACCTAAATGCTAATATTTTTCTGGCTTTGACTATATCAGTGAAATTATCTGGAAAATAGGCCCAGGAAGTCATGTTAAAATTATTGCAACACCATTATAGTGAAAAACGAGAGTGTCAAGGAAGAATTTTGCTCAGGCAAATGACCTTACATCAGTTTTATCCTTAAAGAAAGGGAATCTTGTCTTTTGTTAAAGATTTTTAAATGGTTATAAATTAGACTAATAATGTTTTGATGGTTCCAATTTTGAAACAAGTAAGCTTTCTGCTAGAGTAGGATCTGTGTCCAAGTACTGCCTTCCGTTACTTGGCTGTGGCTGTCTTGATAGCTCATGACTGGAAGATAGCCATCTTTGACACTCAACTGGCCATGGACCACTGGGACGCAAGCCAAGTCCTCAGAATGCCAAGAGCCACTCCTTGCCCACTGAGTCTTGTCATTGTCTGTGTTTCTGAAGAAAATTCCATGATAAAATTCTTTCCTATGGTAGCTAAGCTCTGTTCTGCGTTGGCCACTGGTGCATACCCTTATCCATAAGGTGACCTACTCAGGCCTGGGACAGTGCTCTTCTAGGGCCATTTTCAATCATCACACCTGTCCCCTACTGGTTGACAGTCTATTGGCCAAGTGTGTGGTCTACTGACAGTAACACAGTGTCCTTAGTACGCAAAGGTTCAGTTTGTGACCTCACCCTTAGTGCTGAGCTGCATTGAAAATAAGTAAGTAGAAGAGGCCTCTGACATCTGTCAATCAACCTGTGCAGTGAAGAATATTATTGTCAGTAATTTATCATTTAATAATTCCAAATGGTGCTTCTCGAGATACAAGCTACCTAAGGGTGAGTTCCAAAAAAATAGAAGTAAAAACAAACCAACACTTTTATCCTGTTTCCTTTCTCAAAAAAAAAATGCACAGCTTTCCTGGTGAGGCTGTGGAAATAAGGGTCTTTTCTACATTGGTTGGAACATAAATTCACACAGCCACTGTGGAAAGCAGCTTGGCGATTCCTGCAGAGACAATGCAGTGCAAGAGGGCCTCAATGAACCAATAGAAAGAAACACAGGCAGAGTGGATCGGAAGACAGGATCCATCAATATTCTCTGTACAAGAAATACATTTAACTAGAAAGAAAATTCATAGACTGAAAGTCAAAAGAGAGAGAACAGTGCCCTATGTGACGGGGGCCAGAAAAAAAGTAGGATTAGTCTGCCCATTAACTGCAGAATGAATAAGAAAGACCTGGTATTTTATGTGGTGAAAACCTACCTAGCTATAAAGGAAGATAATCTCAAAGCTCTCATAGATGGATAGAGGCAACTCGAGATCATGCTCATGGATGAAATGGTTCAGAGTCACATAGGTGAATTTTGTGTTGCCTCTCCAGTATAACAAACTAAAGGAATTAGTGGGATCCAAAATGCACAATATACATTGGGAAAGTCGAAGGGGAGGAACTAAAAGGGAAGGAAGTGGACACTGTTAATCTATTATGATTTGAAACTCATATTGTCTTCATTGTTCTGATTAGTTTCATTTTATTCTGATTTGTTTGATTTTATTATACGTGATGGCATGGACAACTATTTTAAAGACAACAAAATATATAATTGCAGCCTTTGAGGATGTCCAATTATCTTGTTTTGAAACCCTGAATTGCTTTCATTGTTTTGTATTGATTGATTTTACTGTATCCTGTGTTGTTTGATTGTAGTATGTCTGAAGGTGTAGGCAACTATCCTGAAGATAACAAACATTATGGTAACCACTGCTGTTCTACTAGTATCTTGAACTTCTATATTGCTTACATTGTTCTGCCTTGTTTGTTTTGCTTTGTTTTGTATTTACTGTTTTATTTTGTTGTATTTTGTTTGACTTTACTCATCCTTGATGGTATGGGTAGGTATATTGCAGACAACAAGAGGCATTATGGTAGCCATTATCGATTGTGCTTTACCCTGTTTAGAAGTCATGTACCATGTTCATTGTTTTGCTGTGATTGACTCTACTCTGTTTTGTTTTGTTTTGTTTTGTTTTAAATAAAAAAAAGATTTCTCCCAAAAGTAAAACTAGAAATTTCATTTGACCCCAGTAGTCCCCTTCTATGTATCTTGCCAAAAGAGTCAAAGACATTACATCATAGTGATGCCAACGTACCCATTTTTATAGGAGCACATCTCAGAAGAGCTAAATCTTGAAGTGAACCTAAATGTCCATCAATGGAAAATGGGTAAAGGAAATCTGGTATTTATACACAATAGAATACTCCTATGTCACAAAGCAGGAGGCATTTGAGTTGTTTATAGTAAAATGGATGCACCTTGAGACCATATATTACGCTAAATAAATCAGACACACATGATTAAATATTGTATGGTTTCTTTTTTATGAGAATCACAAAGTATAAATAATTCAAAGAGCAAAATAAAAGAGAATAGAAAACAGGAAAATAGATCTTTTACCAATGCCAAAGGGACCAACGGATGGGGAGGAGAAGAGGTGATGGGCACCAACTCCCCACGATAATTGGGGGTAGTGTGGTATACTGCAAATGTGTACTGATAAGATGTTTTAAAATGCGGAAGTGAAAAAAGATGGACAGCATGAATGAAACGTGTGTGAATTTCATTTCATCTTGTATGCTAAAATCTCATTCGAGTAAACTGACCCTGTCCCCTCATCACTCAGGCTGCTAATCTCACCTGCCGCAGACTTGGAACTGACAAGTGGGAAAAGTTGACTTCTTCCAGGTCTGGAAACCTGGTTCAAGGTGTGGGCAGATGTGTCATATGGTAAAGCTTTGCTTTCTCATCCATGCAGGGCTGTCCTCTTTGTCACCTCGGATGGCAGAAGGGATGAGGGGGTCCCCCAGGAACCCTGTTATGCAGGAAAGAATCATTAGTAAATGCCCAATTCTCATGGCCTAATTACTTTCCAAAAGCATCCACCAGGATTTGTCTTCCACACACAAATTTTGGAGACACAGCGTCCATTCTGTCATCCCTTGTGACCCTCTTTTGTACTGACCTAGTCCAGGGTGGGAAATTACATAGCAATCTGACAGCTCTGGGGACAGTCTGGGGACAGCCACCTCATACTGAACTGGAATTATTCCAGTGTCGTCCTTCAGAGTGCCTGTGGTCTGGAGCTTCCGCTGAAAAACTGAATGAATAGATGAATGAATTGGTGAGTGGATTAAGACGTTGATGGATTGGTGAACAAATGCGTAGCAGAATAAAAATAACCCTTAGGCTTAACACCATGAATGTAAGTAATTATTATTGTAGCAAAGGTGAGGAAGTGTGACTGTAGTCACTTGTCACCAGTAAGATGAACCGATATTTGCAGCAAGTAAAAACTAATTCTGTAACGTCAGGCTCCTGATCACTGTGGGGGTCTTTAGGAAGCATTACCAAATCTCGTTCATTCACTTTCATCCTGCTCATCTCTTCCTCTTCTCCTGCAAGGTCCTCTGCTGTAACACTGTGGGCCACCTTCCTACTTTATCACTCAGCTGAGCCAGTCCATGGGAACCTTCTGTCTCCTTCTCCAACACCATCCGTGCTGGCAGTCTCTTGAGTACTCCACGAATACTGAGTCAGACATTCCTGTCCTTTAAGCTGTAGGAGTTCCTGTTTCCCTGGTGCGACAGGGCTAGATGCTAAGGAGCTAAGGATTTCACTCCAGGCTGCACAGATAACGGGGAAGAGAATCAAGATATTGACCTGAATTCTTAAAAGCCCCCATGCATGGCCCTGATCCCAGCCAGTATTCTCTCCACAGCAGAGAGTGTGTTTGTCTTTGCTGGTTTGTGAGGCCAAAAGCTGTCTCCTCCTGGTAGCTCACACCAGCTCCTCACACATGTAAGTCTCTGTAACACATAAAATATGAGCCACATGCCTGCTTTGAAGCTCAGGGTATCATTGCATTGCAATTCACAATTGTTCCTCTTTGTAATGATCACGATATCGAGGAATCCATAAATGACATTGAAAATGTTCTACTGTACAAAACAAAATAGTCCATAGTGTACTCAAACTATCCATTATGGCCTAAGACAGCAGGAATTTGAAGGAGAAAATCTTTTTTCCAGTCTGAAAGTGCCCCTTTGAATAAGAAATCCCTTACAACCACATGGTCAAAAATAAATGATGCCTTTTGAATCCTAGATGGTGCAGGTTGGTGATGTACTGCTCATACATCTCATACATCAGGGCAAGACTATTTCGTGTCCTGGTTCAGACCCAGCTGTGGTTTCCTGGTTTCTCATCTGTGTTGCAGGATTTGTAGTGAAATTAGGTCCTGCGTAAGTTACTTGATGAGGTGATTTAGAACTGCATCATATTTCTGATACAGTTTTAACATCCCCAGCTAGCTGACAGTTGGAGACTTATGTCACAATTAGCATGTGGGTGTTTTAATACACTGGTCACCTGGGTTTGGAGCACCAATAAAACCCAATGACTCAGCTGGGCATTTGGCTGTCATCGATCACAGAGGTAATATGAGCAGAACTCTCCCGGACCTCTGCTGGAATTGAGTTTGAGAACTTGTCTCCCATGCAGTAAGACTTTAAGATAAAAAGAGAGAGAGAAGAAAAGGCTTTCAAGCAGGAAATGATGTTTTCAGCAGGTGAATATCATGGTGCATGTGGAGGCTTACATAATTATCAGAAAATCAAATTGTGTGCGTTCACCATTCATGCTCTGTGTGAGTGTAATAGATTGTAAACTGGTTATAATTTGATCTTGTCATTATGGATGGGGAAAATTTGCTTTTCAAATCTCTCTAAAAATAGAACATAAAATGATTACTCTGTCTGGAAGATAAACAGATCTGAGCAATCACACAAGCCAAGTACAATAACAATAGAAATTCATTGGATCTTAGACTTTTTAATTAAATTTTATTAAAGAAATCCCAGGAATGTGTACAAAAATTTACAAACCTTAACTAGGTTAGCTAAATTTGTGATCTTAAGAAGGGATAAACTAAATGGCAGCTGCCACGATTTAACATGCATACATTTCTCTGATTATAATTAGCAAGAGGGTTTTGAGTCTTCCTGAATGTGAGATGATATCATAGATTACATTCAGAAACTTGACTTCATCTATACATCAAGCAGACAAAAACTCTGAGAGTCGCTGGTTTTGATCAGTTTATAAATTCAAGAAAGAACAATAGAGGGAACTGGGAACTGGAAGATTTTAAGGTGATTTCCCTAAATTACACTGTGTGCATAAATGCAAAAACAAACACAGACATATTGTACATATAATTTTAGGCTTCATATAAGAGATCATAATCCTCAGACATCTAGATATTTTACCGTCTTAGAATGAAGTCATGAATATTCATTCCAAATTTTAGTATTAATTAACATATTTGCCAAATTCCATCAATAATTTATTGATTTTCATATTAATTTTCTTATACATAAATAAATATTGTTATATGACTAAGTGAAAAAAGCTTTTTTGTATGAGGATATTAAAATCTAAGAAGTTTAAGAGAAAATATACACATATATTATAGAAAATTAAAAATAAGGGTTGCAATCAGTTATGGTGTCATACGCCTATAATCCCAGCACTGAGGAGGCTGAGGTAGGAGGATCATTGTGAGTTTGAGACCAGCCTCAGCTAGAAAGTGAGCTCAAGACCAGCTGAACTGCGTAGAGAGACTCTGTCTCAAAAAGGCTAAATAGATAAATAAAAATAAAGGTTGCAATTCTGATCTGGGTGCAGTGGCACACCTATGATCCTACCACTAAGGGAGGCAGAGGCAAGAGGATTACAAATTGGAGACTGAAGAAGGAAACACAAGTGGTCAGGGAACACATATGATTGATGGGAAGCAAGACCTGGGAGGTGAGGAGAGCATTTCCAAAAAAGAAAAGAATATAAAAGTTGAGTTAATAAATCAGTGAAAAGGGAAAGATGAATGTTTTCAGGGAGAGGATATTTTCCAGTGAATTCAGACTTATACTTGGCAAGAGATTGAGCTAAAGGGGTAAACAGTTGTCAGATCATGAAGCAGAATCAGGTATCAGGTGTGGCAGTGTAACTTTATTCTGTAGGAAACAGAGACTCGTTCGTAGGGACTAACCACAGTGCAGAAGCTGAACAGCCTTTTACTCTTGGTGAAAAGCTGACCCTACTTGCTCAAAGGACATTTACTGTGAGCTTTCTGGAGGCTGCCATTCAGAAAGTCGCACATATTCCCCTTTTGGTTGGCAGTCTAACTAGATGAATTGATGCAGTAGCAGGGTATCAAGAGGCACAATTGTTAGAGAGGTTTCATGCGTCTCCATTGTACATAATCCAGGTTGACCAGTGTGCAGTGCTAGTCTCTTGTTAATTAGCGTTGCACACTGGTCAACCTGTGTTTTCAGGAAGATGTGCACGAGGAGATGCCATGTCTACTTCTGTTGCCAACCACAGCACAGTGGCAGAACGTCTCAAGTCATTCAATGATTACACATTGGGAAAACTGAATGGGTCCTTTTGTGTCAGTGTGTGCACGGACAGAGTAGCTGTTAAAATCGGACTGTATTCTGGTTTCATGACTCAGGTCAAAGATGTCACTTCTGACTGTGAGTCTATGCACTGTGTTACCCACTGAGAAACACTGTCTAGCTGAAAATGTCACCTGAACTGAAGGTGTTTTGCAGGGTGTGATTAAAATTATCAACACGTTGAAGTACCTGCCCTTGACTCACATCTGTATGAGCTGCTCTGTGAAGACCCACACAGTGCACGTGTGTCTTCTCTTACAGATGGATGCGAGATGGCTTTCTAGAGTGGATCACTAGCCAGAGTTCTTCAGTCATTAGAGTTGTTCCAGAGATCTTTTTCTAGAAAAAGTCACCACTGGCAGCACACTTCAGTGACAGAATGGGTTGTAAAACTTGCCTAATCGTCTGACATCCTCCACCTGCTTAGCAAACTTACCGTCCCTACAGGGGAGAATGATTACTGGGTTCATGTTGGCAGATAAAGTGGCTCCATTCAAAGCTAAATTGCAAAGGTGGGGTGATGGGTGGGCAATGGCGTTGCCTGACACACATCAGCCTTAGCAGAGATTTCACAGGAGACTGAGACCAGTGTGGGTCCTCCCAGCTGGTGCACGGTCACCTGCCACATATTTCAAAAGAGTTTAAGCATTGCACAGAAGACTCCCCCAGACAGGGAAGGGACAGATCTGTGACCCATCTGTGACTCAGTCAGGTGAACTGAACTCCCAGTCCGTGAGAAAAACTGTCTCTTATGAAACTGGTCCTGGAACCAAAAAGTTGGGGACCCCCTGGTCTACCAGGCTCCACAGTGAAATACTATCCTTGGGAAACACTTATTCAGGAAAATGTTAAGTGCTTGGAGCCTCCCAGGAATAAATAACACCTTTAAGTCCTCAATTTAAAACTGACAAAGAGGAGAAATTGTAATTTTTAAACACTTAAGTCATATTTCAAATGTTCGTTAAGAATTCTTTGCAGACCTTCTCTTCCTCTTTCAGTTTTCCTCTAGTAACAGTTAATCTTGCTCTGGAATCAGCTTTCAAAATGAATTATGGTTCAGAAGCTTAGTTTTTTTTGTCTGTGGGACCTGAGAGGTAGGAAATGACCACCTAAAATAAACAATGGCTCAGGGTCCCACAGAGGTTTGCAGCTGGAAATGGAATTTTAAATCAAGAAGCAGCACTCAGATCTGGATTCTCTACAGTGATCTTGTCACCGCTTTGCACAGGAAAAATACAACTCAGGAGAACTTACTGTCACAGATTCGCAATGAAAAACCAGGTTAGTAGTTTGCTGTTGGAAACTCAGTGTCTAATGTAGCCCCTACGAATGCAGAGCTCAGAATATAATTGCCCAGGTACTTCCACTACAGTTTTAAGGTTTAAAAGAACTCTTGAAAAAGTGACATGGTTATTGCTTAAAATGATGAAGGACTCGTAGGAGAAAAGTATCTTTTTCTTACCCACGAGGTTGTGGCTGAGACCTCTGTAACCAAAGCCACGTTAGCAAGAAAAGGAACAGCCCAATTTATTTAATATGAGTTTTATGTGACACAGGAACCTTCAGTGTCAAAGACTCAGAGAAACAGGGAAAACTACGTGCTTCTGCTTCTGTTTGATAAGTCAGGCAAATTGTGACTGCAGTCAGGGAGCTGCGGGCTGATGAAGGGGAGCTTGGCCAGGTCTGTTCGTTCAGACCCCTCTGGAGTCTGAAGGCACAACTGTGTCTTCGTTCCTTCCCTCTGGATGTAAGAAAGACCCTTCTGGGCCTGCTGACCTACTTCAGAGGAAGGTCACAGAACTCTCTGATGGCCTGCTTCAGAGAGGGGAAGGAGAAGGTCACAGAAACCCTCTTGCCTATGTTGTCTTCTCAAACACCAAGGTATTTGAGGGAGCATGTCCTGAACCCCGTTACCGCTCTTCTTTTATATTTACACGCAACAGAATTGTGAAAAAAGAACGAGTGCTCGTGTCTCTTTTGTATGTGGTAGAAATGGTTTACGCGCATTTTCTTCTGTTTCACGCATAGCAGTGATGAAGCCTCTGCTTCCGCTATCTGTGAACAAACACATGTGTTCCGTGCTGGATTTTTGAATTGAGGGGAGACAAAGGATTTGTGGTCACATTGTGAACTGACAGAGCCACCGACTTGAATTTCGAGGGAAATGCAAGTGTTTCTTTGGTGGTAAACTATCTCACATTCTTTGTTTTTTATCTAAATGTGCACTTCTCTAACAATATTTTTAAATAAAATAAAATATTCAGGATTTTTAATTGAATAAGGTCATTGTAGTATATATACATCATCAGTTTTTCTGGTGTTTTGGGTGGATTCTTTGTATGGTAAACTTTTTAACACTAGTCCTCCATTGGGAGGCTTTTAATGCATTAAAATATAAATATTCTTGATATTCGGTCTTGATTGGTCTTGATACTATAATGCAACTTAATAGTTGGCTATTTTTCATTTTCAGGAGACAAAACTCACAGCAACATACATTGAAAGATGTTTTCCGATCACATGTGTGCTTAGTTTTATTTAAGCATGAACAGCATGAATGTTTTTCAAATAAAATAATGGCTTTTCCTGTTTGTCTCAAATATTGTTCCTTCTCTGGAAAGTGTAATAATTTGAGGCCCATTCCCATCCCTCTGGAGTAAGTTAGGGTCTTTTTATTTCCTTTTTTTTCCTTGTTACTCTATTTATTGCTTAACTAGTGTGACAAATGTAGCTTAAAATAAAAAACGTGCTATTACTAACGCAAAATGTGTTGGCAGGAGCAGTCGTCATAAGGGAAATGTCACAGAGCCCCATTTTCCTCTTGATCAGATGGAGTAGGATTTAAGGAAGTTGTAATGAGAAGCATAATGAGATAGTTCTGCTTTAGCACAGTGGCATTTTACTTTGATTTACTGGAAAGATACATTAATAAGCAGCCCATTGATTACAACTTGCAAACTGAGTAGTTGTCAGTCTTCAAATTATTTTTCTTCTACTTTACACCAAGAGCAAAAGAGTATTTGAAACACAGTACAGATTAAAATAAAACCATGCGCTACAAAATTAATGATTGCTTAGTTTTAAACAACAGCTAGAAAATGACCAAAAATATAACAGGATCATGAGAACAGATTATACATCTACATAACGCCACATGTTTGGAGCTGTTTCAATAGCTTTGTTACTCATGAATTTGACTAAGCTATTGCACATCATGATTATCAGAAGATATTGTATATAATGGAGCTAAAAACCCAAAATGCACTTATTCTTAATTGGAATTTGTTGTCTGCTTCTTTCAAGTTATTGGTAATCCAAATTTATGTTTGCAACATTCAGGTTAAAAAATACATGATGTAAGTGTGCCCCCATGTGGCTATACACAGTTTGTAAGGGAATCAGAAAAAGCATTCAGAGAGCAAGGACTCTGATTATGTTAGTGAGATTTACTCCATCCAGAACAGAGGATTGTCTCCTATTTTAAAAAATTAATGTAAGTTACATAACACAATTCTTCCATCATGCTTACACATGTTCTATGTATAGCAGTTGTACATTTCAACCTGCATGTCTACTTCTGATTCTGAAGTACTAAAGACACACAAATCAAAGCAAAAGATTTACTTTTCCTTATGTTTATAGTTTGGCTAAGGCAAGCCTGAGTGATTCTCTGGAAGCATCCAAAAACACGATTTGTGGTTGCACAGGATGATGGATCAGGTAAAAAACTTGAGGTGTAAGAAACTTGTTTGCCCATTTATATGATGTGCATGAAGATTTATTATTTACAGATTTTGTTTATTCAGAGCATATTAGATATTTACAATAAATACTAGAGATTCCACATTATTTGAAACTCGTTTTTCATAGAGCTTCTTAAACTTGACAGTTTTCATAATATTTTGATGCGAAGACATTGTTGCTCAGTTAATAATCCTCTTTGCTTATCTCTCTAGTGACTAATCCTGGGGTTGAAAGCCTCATCTACTGACCCATTTATGCTTCTGCCAAAACTCTGCAAAGACTGATTGTTAATGACCTTGCTGGATCTAAGTCTCGCCCAGGTCCCTGAGCTAGCGGTATGAATTGGGCAAACCTGAGCTGTGAATGAGCTGGATGTGTTAAAAGTCTAAGGAAACATGACTAGGACATGAAAGTCTAAGGCAACAGGACCAGGGCCCACTCTGAGTTTAGAAGAGAAACCTCCAGCCGCAAAAGAAGAAACTGTTTATATTTGAGTAGCATTCATTTTTATTTGTTTGAATGTCTTTCATTTGTTTCAACATGTGATTGAGCAACTGAGAACTAAAATTTTCTATCTGCGATGATTTTTTATCTGTCTGTCTGTCTGTCTGTCTGTCTGTCTTACTATCTGTCCATCTGTCTGTCCGTCCACTTGTGTATGGTCTTTATTGCTTTCTCTACTAAAAGTTCTCTCTCCTTAACTAAAATTCATTGTTCAGCAGGGCAATATTTTTGATTGTGAAGAAAAGATGTTTTCATGTTGAATCTTAAGATTGGAAGAACTTTTTAAGAAATGTCTTAAAGAATCTAAACTGGCTTCCTTTTTTTTGTTTGGTCATTTAATATTGTTTCTAACATCCTCAGGTGTAAAACAGTATTTCATAAAGTATACATACGCTTGTCACTTGTTACGGATACAGTTTACCAAATGAATTAAATAGTTTTTTCAAGGGTGAGTTGAGCCATTCAGACCCCACCCTTTCTGTCTGGAAGAGGAATCTAAAGGTTAACCCAGCGTGAGGATCGAATCCCAAACCAGGCGTGGGCTCCTGGGCCTGTGCTCCTATTTGAGAGGTTGAGGAGAGGGGACCCTTAGGAATTCAAAGCCAGACTGAATGATGAAGAAGGGTCCTGTCTCAAAATAAAATCAACCAGTGTGTAAGGAATGATAATATCAATGTTTCAAATAATATGTTTTTTTATCACTTATGGAAAATAAATACAAAGCAGGTTACAGTGCAGCAGGGAGGAAAATGTCACACAACGCGTGAGACTGAGGACGGTGCAGTCAGGGATCGAGCACCTGCCTGGCACGGGCGGCCCTGCCTTCAGTCCTCAGCACAGCAGAAAGCAAACAACCCAAACAAACCACCCAGTGGAGGGCAGGACAGTACTTGTCATCTTAATTCAAAGTCTCACAGCGTTGAATGTCACCTAACAACATGCCGGTTTGGAGCCCGGGAGAGGCCTGCTCGGCCGCGTGACTCCATTAGCGCTTGAACTCAATGCTCCCTCTTTCTGTGCTTGGTGTCTTAGGCTCTTTAGTAATTTATTAAACTCTACAGAGGAATTTAAAATTAAATTTTAAATATAGTCTATTCTTCATTTTATCGTATTTTTCAACTTTTTTGTAATTTTGTGGGGGAAAGTCACAGGCATTCTACTCAACATTAGTTACTGAGTGATGATCATTCTTCCCTGTTCAGGATGGGCGCGTGTTACACACAAGCAAGGAGTCACGCTAGGGGCAGGGACACCGAAATCCACAGAACAGTAGATTGGCAAACTGCTCATTAGGTTCCCTGCATCTCTCTTAGCTTGTAAAAATCTAATTAAATTTCTCTTAAGAATCATTACAAATAGTGTGCACTGATCTAATAGTCTGACTTATGTATTACGTCTCATCAGGGTAGGAGGAAAGATAGTATGGAGCCTTGCCTTAGGCGTATTTTGGAAATAGTTGACACTTTGCAAAAACAAAACAAAACAAACAAAAAATCACTATACATACATACACACACACTCACACACAAATCACCTCTTCTCTCCATAAATAATATGAATTAGTTTATAAAGTAACAATTTAGCCTTGAAAAAGTAAGCCTTACTATTTGAATCAAGTATGATATTTAGAAGTATCATGATTCTAGGTACCAAAATAATATATATGTATATATATATATATATATATATATATATATATATATATCATCAAGTACAAATACAGAAGCTGGAAGTTATCTTCTAAAAATCCCCTATTTGCTTATTCCTTATGTTAATAATAAAAAATGGGAGGGGCTGGGGATCTAGCTCAGCGGTCTAAGCGCCTGCCCGGCAAGCGCAAGGTTGTGAGTTCAATCCCCAGTGCCGCAAAAAAAATAAATAAATAAAATAAAAATAAAAAAATAAAAAAAAAATTAAAAATGGGGTGTGACTTCTCTGCTGAAGGCTGCCATCCACGTGGTTACCTGAGCCTGACATTGTGCATCTAGCCCTGTCCTTTCTCCTGTTTTCTACCAAGACAGCAGAAAGAGGTGTATTATTAAATTTTCACCTCCAAGAGTAAGTTGTCTTTAAGAATTTTTAAGGACAGCATTTAGCAGATAAAGCCAACATACTTATCCTGGACATGTAACTGCCCTTCGACAGGAGTATGTGCAGTGAATATTTCATTTGCAACTGCTAAGCTGACTGATAAAACGCTCAGAGCTTATGAAGTCTGTGCAGTGCAGGCCTGGCTGCATTGTCAGTCAAACTGAACGCTTCCTAAAATCTGGTTTGTGGAAATGACATGGAATATTCACATTTTCATGAGTCTATGATGAAAAACAACCCACTTCCAGAAGTTTACTTCCAAGAACACTCAGTATCACTGGCATCTGCTGTTCCACTTGCCAAAATATGTCAGTGTTTACATCTGATGACATCAGAGACCCTGTGCTCCATATGACAGAGAAATTGAAGCTTTTTTGGCTGCAAGTGACAGTAACATCCACGTTTCGGGTAGAACCTTTTTATGATGCAGGTTATATTTCTAGATAAGCTAATACCCATTCAGACTAATCCCATAGCACGCTTTCTTTTCTATCTTGAAAAGATCATATGAGCAAAAGGGGAAGAGGAAAGGATTAATTAGAAAAGCCCACAATCTTTCAGGTTCTCTTTGATGATTATATCTGTAACTGCATCAAACACAAACTTGACATTTTGGGTATCTGTCGCACAGGTCATGTGGCAATAAATCTCCTTGTCTTCTTTCTTCAAATTCAGGTCCAGAAACTGGTTCTTGATGTAGTTGCTTGCATCTTCAAAGGTATTGGGGCCTTGTTAACAAAGTTTTAAAGGAGCGAACATTAATTGCATGTTACAAACAGTAGGACTATATTATAAACATTGTCAGCAAGTTTGGGGATTTGACTTTGCATACTGCTATTTAAAGCACCAAGTATTGTAGAATCAAACGGCAAAGGTCAGTTATCAGGGAGTGACGCGATGTACTGGGGCCGGAAGCCAGATGCACCCTACTGGGGTTGAGGGCTGAAATTCACCTCTGCATCAGAGCTCTCTGAAGACATAAAGTACCAACAGATTACACAGCAAGGGACTAAAACAAATCCATGTGCATATCGGGTCCTGTTTGGGTTCCTGTGGGTGTGCATGCGTACGATACAAAGGGAAAGAGAAATAGGGGAAACACGAGATGGCCAGAAGGCTGATGGAGGCAGGGTTTAAACAGCCCCAGAGACACAGTTTAGAAGAAAGAGGGTAGAAACTAGGACCAAAAGCCAAAAGGAGCAAGGGAGAATGGCCTATCTCACCAGACTGGGAGCAGCCGGTCAGGGGGGAGCGAATGACTGCAGTAGATGAACTGTAGGAATCAAACTGAACGGGGGAAATGGGCAGATTATAGACTACGATGTTGACTAAACAGAGAAGCGCTGAGAAGGGTGGGAAGGGAAGTTCCTGGCGGAGGATTCAGTAGGGCCGTAACACCATGAAAGATGTGCTTGAGAATGTTTAGCGGCAGAGCATATGGCGGTCCAATTGAGATAAAGAAGAAATAAAATAGGTAGGCTAACAAATATAAGACAGCTAAAAGTGACCTAATGATTGGCTTTATAAGAGAATATGCTTCATGAGAATTTGACATAGACCATAAAATTTATCCAAGGAGGTAAGGGGTTTTTTTGTCTTCGCTTTACTATTACTAGGAGTAAAATTTGATGAGGAAGTCTTAAAAACCACGAAACAGGCCTGGCTGGAGGAGTGGCTCAGAGGTAGAACGCGCGCCTAGCATAACACAGCTTGCGTTCAATCTCCAGCCCTGAAGAAATATTAAAACGTAAAAGCAAAAACATAACATGGCTAATATGCAAAACTCTGGGAAAATCAAATGTCTCAGAGTGTGGAATCACAGGAACCCTCCTTTGTTGCTGTAAAGTGGAACTG
Source organism: Cuniculus paca (assembly GCA_004365215.1). Classification (NCBI taxonomy): domain Eukaryota; kingdom Metazoa; phylum Chordata; class Mammalia; order Rodentia; family Cuniculidae; genus Cuniculus; species Cuniculus paca. The sequence continues at coordinate 11,302 of RJWT010008638.1, read as the reverse complement.
TCACGCTGGAAGGCAGCTTCCTACCCAGTGAAACACACTCTCTCTCGCCATGCAGTCCGGAGATGCTGCTGCCAGGTGTTTACCTGGAAACCCGTCCACTCAAAAGCCTGCACACAGGTGTTGATAGCAGCTTTTAAGAATCACTGTCAAAATGTGGAAGCAACCAAGATGTCTCTTAATAGGTAAAAAGATAAACAAACTATAGTTTGTTTACGGAACATACTACTGTGCAGGAATGGAAAGAAATGAGCAACTGATTCACCAAAAAAAAGGAAAGAAAAGAAAAGACAAGACAAGAAAAGGAACATAGGAACATAAGGGAAAGAGAAAAAAAGCCAGAAAATGCTACATACTGTACTAGGGGGTTGCAGCTGTGTGGCACTGTGCAAAAGCCAAAGCTGTACAAACAAATGATCGGCGGTCCCCAGGCGTGCGAGAGGACGAGAAAGCATAAAGCATGGGGTCCAGGGGCCGCCTGTGCAGCACCCCTCATGCTGCTGCTCTTGCTTGGCTCTGAAACAACCCGAAGGCCTGTGTGTTAAAGGTTCAGCCCCGAGGTTGGTGCCCATGGGAGATGGTGGAAATTCTAAGAGGCTTTTGGGGCACCAAGGGTGTCCCCCAGAGAGGACTGTGGGGTCCTGATTCCGCCCTTTCTCATTTACTTCAGCTGCCACGAGTGAACAGGCTTCTTGTGCCACATGTTCTTGCCATGATGGGCTCCTGGCCACCAGCCCGCAAGCTGCAAGGCCGGTGACCAAAACTGTGAGCAAAAAACCCCTTCACTTTACAAGTAGCTGTATCTCAAGTGTCTGCTGTAGTAATGGACAACTGATCAACCTAGGTGGATATGTGATGTGTACTTGGCAAAACACATGGAAGTGTGCAATGCACGAGGTGAGCCCTGATTACCTTTGGACTGCAGTTAATGATATGCTGATGTCAGCCCATCAATTATACCCTGGCAGTGCAAGATGTTGGTGACAGAGGGATGGGAGCAGAAGTATGTGGGAACTCCTGGTATGTTTTGCTCCAAAAGTTCATTTCTTTTCAAGCTAAAAGCTTCTCTAAGAAACTACTTTTGAACGGATGAAGTTTATATGTATTACTTATGTGTACACTTAATTTATAATATTAAATTTAGAATCATACTTGTATTAAATCACATGATACATGTGTAAGCATATAAATAAATTTATAATTATATAATGATGATTTAAGCACAAGTTGTAGATTAACTGGCATAAACATCTATTTTTGATGACATGTCATGTTCCTTGTACATCTGGGCTAGCCCACACACCTAGAAGGTGAGGTTGGATATACAGTTTTTTTTCAATCATATATATTTTCATCTTATATAATTTCATTAATGACAGAGCATTCAACTATATATGAACAAAACCTTTGTCACTGAAGGAAAAACAGCACTTCTATGGACCTTGTCCTCTTCTAACAGGATTGGCACTAAAATTCTGGGACCTAGGGAAGCAAGACAATGAAGATACTACTCTACTACTCTTGAACTCATTTGTTCTGCCCTTCTGTATCAATTCAGATACCAAAAAGGCACTATGGACCTATGACTCAGCCTCACAAATATGCAAGGTCAGATGCAGGTACAAAGCTATTTGTCTTGATAACAACTTACTATTACAGATTCAAAAGACTCTCACCAGTGTATTCTGGAAAGCAGATGCTAAGATGCACTTTGTTTACTTTTTCTTGGAAGAGATCTTTTTTGTTGAGAAAGAGGACGATGGAGGTGGAGGCGAAGTACTTGTGGTTACAGATGCTGTTGAACAGGTGAAGGCTTTCATGCATTCTGTTCTGTTGGGCAGAAAGGATGAGAGTGTGCAGCATGAGTATTCACGCAACATGAGAATTCACGCAACATGAGACTTGTGCATCGCAAACGAGCCACGAGAAGCCCACCCATCTTTGGAAGGCCTTCGCGGTGCTGGTGAACAACGTGGCAGAGCTCTTGCCTCTTGTCTCACCGCTAGACTTACCACTTCTTCGTCTTCTACTAGGACCATGTCATAGGCACTGAGCGCGGCACAGAATATAATGCACGTGACTCCTTCAAAGCAGTGAATCCACTTCTTCCTCTCTGACCTCTGTCCACCCACATCGAACATTCTTTAAAAAAATCAAATGCAAAATGAATCTTGCAAAGAGCCTCCAAAATCTGCATAAAGGTTAACATAGAAAGTCATACGGAGGTGTGCCTATGTCCTCAAAGGCATTCTGTGGTTTTCTATTGATTGTAAAATATTCTATCAACTTGCAACTCAAGGACTACAGAGAAATAGACATTTCATCTTCTTAAAAATACTCTACTTTGCAGAGTAGAGTAAAATACTTCTCACACTGACTTTGGGCAACTTGAAAATTTAAAGCAGGTTAGCATTTTAGTAAAAAGTGTACTGGCCTTGGAAGTTTCTGATCAGAATGTGCACGTCTTCCTAGAAATAAAGAGAAACTTCAAGAAGATTGGAAGCCTCTGCCTTTAGGATATTATAGAAGAGCTGTGATCCTTGCCTGTTCTCTTAGCTTGTCTGAGATTTGCTTATTTATTCGAAGAATGGTTATTTGCCTCCTGTGTACTGAGCAGCCTCAGTGCCATCTCTAGTGCAGCTGTTTCTTTGTCCCAGGTCTCCTCCTACGGTCCAGCCTTCCTCAGCAGGGCCACTCCACAGAATCTTAACTGGTTTTCCTGTTTCTAGCCTTACAGCCCCAAAACATTCTTGCAGAACTCAGCATTTTGTTTTAATGTACTCAATTTACTGTTTTAGTGAACTCAAGAAAGCCTTGTTGACCAATTTTCTGCTTTCAACCTTTCAACGAGTTCTCTTTCCCTTGGACAAAGCACCAGCTTGTGGCGCTCAGGAGCTGCAGGTTTGTGGACTTGCTGATCTGTCCCAGCCCCCGTGTGCTGCTCTCTTTCTTTAGCACTGGCTCCTCTGCAGTTACTGCTGTGTGAGCTCCTCCAGTCTAAACAGAATTTCTGCTGCCCTATGACTTCTGCAAAGCTATCTCCTTTTCCTGTGTCAGGGTCTCTTCCTCTCAGGACTGCTCCTTTCCCAGCTTTCAGATCTTAGCATGAAGGTCTTCACAAAAGACCTGTCCTGAGAGGCCATGTAAATCACATCTTTTCTTACTCCCCAATACTCTCAGTGCAGTCACTCACTTTCCTGGATAGTCAGCATAAAAATTAATAACTAGCTGTTTTTAAAAATCCTTTCCATGTTTCATATCTCTTCACCCCCCTAATAGAGCACAGGGTCTCTGAAAGAAGGAGCTTTGTTCTGATAACTCCTTTATTTCCAGCGACTGGCACCATGCCTGACATACAATGGATATGTGTGAACATTTGTAAATAAATGAATAGATTTCAGGTTAATGGTAAGGCAGGGACAATTTTTATAGAAAGCACATAGGGAAGACATCAAGGCAAGAGGGAACACAGTGTGTTCGGGATAATAGCCTTAGAAACATGACAATTATGGTAAAACCATTGAGTTATGTGACGTCATAGGCATCTTCAACTCACTCATGCAATAAACGTTTGCTGAAGGCCAATTGTGCACCAGGCATCAAGGAATTTGCCCCAGGATGCTTCTGATCCGGTGGGAGTGGTGTTGCTTTATGTACGTGTGTGTGTGTTGGGGACACAGATTTGAAACACCCACACAGGATAGAGAGGCGAGGGGAGGAATACAATGTGCAATGGCATCATCAGAAATGATGCAAGAGGACAGAAGTGTGAAACGCCTAGCGGGTGAGGGGTTGAGAGTAGCAAACACCACAGAAGAGCGTTTCAGGCTAAGGCAGGAGAGGGGCGGTGTGGCAAGGAGCTGAGGTAGGAGTCAGTGCTGACTGACAACACCGACTCACCACCCAGTGCCTGCTCCGTGAGAAATCCAGATTTTCACATAGCAGGCAGACTGGGGGGCAGATTTTAGGAAGGGAACTGATATTGTTTGTTGCTGTGTTAAGTCACTTTGATCTGAGTACAGAAGACAGGGTTACTAAAGCAAAGATAAGGAGCAATTAATAAGCCATGGGGCTAGTGCAATAGTGTGAAGGCCAGGACATTGAATATCAGAAAACATCCGAGCTCTGCAGATTTCAAGGGTGATAACTTCTGGAGGTAAGGAGTATCACCCAGTGCCGAGATATGAAAGATAACTGAAAGTACAATACACTGTGCTTCGCATTTGTGGTATGACCCAGGAGAGAACAAGTATGGAGAACTGAAATTATTGATAAGGGAGAAAAATGAGATGACCTAAATTACTTACAGGCAGGAGGGAAAAGTGATTGGAATCGGTTCAGCCAACAGTTTTGGGCCAATCCAACCCAAGGATCAAGCAAACCTGCACAGCCTTCTAAGCCCACGTTGAAATTCTTGACTGGGATCGCAAGAGAATGGCCATCAAGTGTAACTGCATTTTGGCTACACTCCATCCAACCAAAGAAAAACAAGTAGCCTTCCTTACACTTTCTGTTTACCCTCAAACTTGGCCCACTTTGCATTGTCCATCCCACCATCTCTAGTCCATGCACGTTCAATATAAGAGATCTACGTGTTTTTTGTTTTTGTTTTTCCCTGAATCTTCATGATGAGACACTGTGGCTTCAGAGGTTCGGTGAGCATCTCTGCAGATGCTGCCTCGCCATGCTGGTGGCTTGGGAGATTTGTCCCAGCTCTGGTTCTTCCTGGCTAGAATTTGTTACAGTTCAACAAATCTTTTTATTTCAGGAATCTCCTGGTCTCTAGAGGTTTGATTTTGCAGCAACAATGCAAAATTCCTTCTTTTAGTAGTAGATGAAAAGAAAAACTTCTCCTAATATTGACAATAAGGGCTCATATTTCAATAGTTATGTAGTTTGGAAAATCACATTCAGTGTCAATAAAAAACACTACATATGCTGCCAGCTAAAGCCTCTGCAGTCTCAGACTTGTAAAGTAAATGAAGAAAAAAAAACATAAACTTGTCTTTAAGATTATATTATGTGAAAATAAACCAATGCATTTATTTTAACAGTTAACATTCATATGGAAGCAAGATAACAGGTATGTGTTCTTACAAGATTTTTAAAGTTTTAGTCAAACATTTTGTTATTATATGTGAAAACAATCTTATGTTTCTTTCGAGACCTTTCAAAATACACGTTCAACTGTGCCTTTATTGAAATTACCATGAATCAGAAAAATGTAGGAGAAATGGAAACAATTCATATCATGGTTTTTTTCCCCCTTCTTAAATTCTTACGTCGCCAATTGTAATGGGTTTATTATAACATACTTAAGGGTTTACCATTTGCCAAATATACAATAAGACTTTTACATCATGCAATTCATTTGAGCCTCACTATGAATGTATGATACAGATACAATTACATTTCTTATTTTTTAGATGGACTTCTCAGCAATTTGTTCAAGGCCTGTTAGTTTAATTAGCTGTTGTCAAGGCTGCTATGTTCCAGACACAGTGGGCTCTGTGGATATGAGCCAGGTGCTGTGTAAGTTACTAACTCCTGAGATAGAGATCTGTTTACTTAGACCTGAGGTTCCAAGTAGTACCAGCGCCTATAATTAGCCCTCACTAATGGACTGGAATTATCTTCACTGCGGAGTTTGTCCTTCTTTCCAAAGGTCAGACTGGAATCTTTTATACATTGCCCAGTAGGTCATGAGAATAATTTCAAACTCCACATTTCTGAGAGGCTTTCGACATTCTTTTAATGAAGATAACGTGGAATTTCTAGATTACGGGTGCACCTGTTTTCCATAGGATGACTAATAAATTATGGGTCACTTTTATTTGTTGACAAAGAAATAGGATACTGCGGTCAGAGGGCATGTAATCACGGGACCAGGATGAAGGTGACAGAAGGGATGGGAATTTGTGCTGGGACAGCCTGACGTCGTTTCCATAATAGAAAAGGCCTCACTGTAGGAGGCAGGGCCCAGAACGCCCTGGTTATGCTTGCTCAGCTGGGCAGGACATGCGTTTACCCTGTTATCATTCGCCTCCAGGCCCCTTTTCTTGGCTTTTATTCACAACTGTGTCTTTCCCTCCGTTCTGGTGGATATTTTCTTCTTTTAATCACATTTATATTTTCAACATCATATTCAAATATTTAAAAATTTCTTCTTTTAAGTGATTTTGAGTAAGTACTGGAGTGTCCTGCATGGCGCCAAGTATGTCACCCCAGAGAAAATAATGCTTTTATCTCTGTCTGAATAGTTTTCCGTTGGTTTGTGCTTGGCAGGGGGTCCCTAGTAAACTGAAACAATGAAAGAATTCTCAAGATACAGGAATGCAAAGGCATGGAATTTATAGAAGACGTAAGTTCCTCAGGACAGAGAAAGAGCAATCCCATACTCCCCGCATATTTATTTTCTACAACACGATGATCTCAGATGGCTTTTCCCATACGGAAACACCCAGATAGGCTCTGAGATGAAATCCAAGTGGACGCCAGCTCAGCCCTTGTGGTCAACCCCACCTTCCCTGACGAGTTTTCCTCTTTACAGCCTACAAGGGCTCCGTGAACACCAGGGGTGAGAAGCAGCTGTCTTCTTCTGGCAAATACAAACAACTGGGCTATGCAACCATAGGGAGCATGGTAGCATCAGTTGCATATGAGTCCTATTGTAATCATGTGTGTCCCCTGAGAAGTAAATTCATATCCACAGTGTTCTTCTTCTTTGCTCCTTATAACAATTCTTTGGGGGGAGAAGGGAAAACAGCACTATACCCATTTTAGAAGAGAAGGAGCTGAGGCTGTGGGAAGCTGCTTGGCTTGTTTCTGAGCTAACAGTTTGTAAGAAGGGGGACTTACTCGGTGGGGCCTTGGCCTGGTGCTATTTTGGCAGTGTGAGCAGGATCCGCTAGCCGACTTCTGATAAGCTTAGCTTTTTCTCTAAGCAGGGAGCACAGAGATTCCTCAGTCTTTATTCATATTGATAAGGTAGCTTTGGAAGCCTATCTTAGATGTGATGTTTTAATCTCATCTGTGACTCACTTCATCCGTAATATTTTTTCTGTGCAGACTGGCGAAGGAGACACAGGTTGAAGGAACACTGAGTGTTTCTCTAATGTCAACCACCTGCTGCTAGTCAGGGAGTGGACCCCGGCCATAATGACTCTGACTCTCCTGGGTATCGTGTTAGCACTAAGAAAAGTTAGATTTTGTTACTATTATTGCAGTAATTGATTTCTGGTGCATCTCTTTTCCATTTAGTTTTTCCTCTAAAGGGTTGTTTGGTATCTTGTGACAGGGTAACTCCCTATGTAGCTCAGGCTAGCCTTGAACTCACTAGGTAGACTGTGCTTACCTCAAACTAACAGTGCTCCTCCTGCCTCAGCCTCTCTAGGGCTGATACTATGGACATGAGCTATCACTCCTGGCCTACACCTATTTTATAGAGATGTAAAGTATTACAACCTATTTAAGTAATTTGGAGACTTCTCACAAGAAAAAAATATATATATTTATATAGAATATATATGTATGCTACCTAACATAGAAAGAAAAACAAAAAAATAAAATTCTACAATGGCCTGTCTATGAAAAACAAAATGAAAACCAGATAAAAACATACCTGCTTGCTTGTCTGAGTGTTCATGATCAAATATGATGGACATTAATCAGAAGAGTAGGATATGTTTCAATATCCTTCATCGCTCAGTACAGTAGCCAGAACTTTAAGGATGTCAGATGGAACTTAAGGTCCCAATTTTGGGTATCTTCTTGTTTCACTTAGTTACTGGATAAAGGAGTAATACACATTTACTTATTAGGTCTGCTGTTTAAATTGTGTAAGGTTCTTAAAGTTAAAAGAAGATTGATTTATTATATAGGTAGAAATTAACAGGCCAGACTTTTAAGTAAGAGCTGATTTGCCAATGTGTTACGATGCATACGGCATTAATTGAAGACATCAGAGCTGCATGACTCTATATTAACCAAGGGGCTAAACAGTTGAGTTTATGGTTCTATTTTAAGCAATTGGAAAGCTATTCAGTTTTATGGACTTGTGTTAAATATGACTAAGTATTGGACCACAAACAATTTTCACACTTCATACTAGAAAACTGTGAAATAATCTGCTTTTTGGAATTCCTGCAAAATTATCACATAATCTAGGATAGCTAAAAATCAATAATGCTTTGGGAGTGAATTTACATTCAAAACTAGGTGTGACAACAAATGCTCATTTTTCCAAGCATGTGGTGTTTTGAAAAAAGCCACCGTTTCTAACATCTTCTACATATGGCTGTAAGAAAATAAGATGTAATCTGAGTCTGAATTTATTTTGAATTATTTGGCTTTGTCAGGCTTTGTATCACTCCCTAAATGATGACCAGAAAGGCTCAGCCAGGGACCTGTGCCAACACTAGATGGCCAGAGTACAATATCTAATGAAATCTGCCCTTTGCCCTGGATCTGAAACTAGAGAAGGGTAGATTCTGACAGTCACCAATAATATTCCGCAAAGTCTTTCTAAACTCTTTTCTAAATCATGATTTAAAAGAATCAAGATAACTTATCACCACAAGAGAGCCAGAGTCTCCAAATCATCCTAATTGTAAATACTATTTCACAATGACCTGCTTTCTACTGAGCAGGTGGCTGTGTGCAAGGGTCATGTGAATCGCTCGCCAGAAAACTCTCTGATTATTGTACACTGGAACAAAATCTGTCACTAGAATAAATGAGACATTGTTTCACAGAATATTATGGTGATATTAATCTTGTACACACCTGAAACAAATGCATGGTGTACATGAGATGTAACAGAGAAAAGCAAGCCTCAATGCAGAGGTAGCCGCTGTGATGACCACCAGTGGCACTCCTAGTCTAAGGCGATCTGAGCCCTCACAAATGAACATGATGAAGATAATCCAGTTTCATCTTTCATTTATTCCCTTTCACAGTTCTGCTCAAGCATTCTTGAAAGCAGTTACATTCAATTTACAAAAGTCCTGTGTTGTAAGAGTGACTGACCTTTTTTCTCACAGGTCCTATAGAGTTCAAAGTGCTTTCAATTCTGTTTCTCCATTATGGAACGTTTAGTGAGAAGGTCCCTTCTCTACAATCGTTGGCTAACCCTTGTAGACCCGTCTCTTGTTTGTTGTTCTTGGGAATTATTCTACAACTATAGGACAGCAGAAGGACTCACCTTTGTATTGAATTTTCCACTGACTTACATAGTACCTTAAGCATCTACAAAACAATTTTTCAGTTTGATCTTACAGCTGTGGCTTGATGAGGACTCTACGGTGATTTGTCTTATCAGCTTGACAGCTGGAGTATAGGTTTGATACAAACAGTAAGTAATTTCCATTAAATCAGATGGTACATGAAGATGACATACCAGTTTGGTAGAGAAGATTTTTCATTTTGGGGTTCCTATTTAAAATTCTAGCGCTCTCTAACTTAAAATGCAAATTACATGCTCAATTTTAAACGGTCATGGGGCGATCTGTGCTATGTGAGTACAACCAATGCTAACGCAATGTATTTTAACACCTGGTGTTTTGTCCAAGTCAAAGGTTGTGCACACAAGGCGCTTCCCGTTCGGAGGATCTGACTAAGCATTTTTCGCGTGGTGGCTGTGTGATCATCCCCAAGGTAGAGCTAGGACCGCAGCTTCCTGGAGCTCAGGAAAAGTGAGGTAGAGGGAAACAAAAATACGATGTGTGGATCTTGGAGCCCGCTCGCTTTGGTGTGGCTAGCGAGAGTCCTCACTGGCATCTCCCCCACCGCTGCCTTTGGGTTCATATTGTGTCAGTGGGCTGACACCTGCCTTGGTGCACCAGAGAAGTCACCAAGGGCTGCAGATTGGTCCAGACCCTGCCTTCCTCAGCTTGCTGCCCAGGAAGCCTGTTATTAAATGTTTCCTAGCAATGGTGACAGAGATCTATAGGCGATGTAGATAGAATGACCAGGTGAGGTTTTCATGATGAGAAGGAAATCAGCTCTGCCTAGGTCCAGGGTAGAACATTCTAGGGCAGTGAGGAGCCAGTTCAAAGACCCCAGAGCTTGAGGTGTTCACAAACAGATCACAGAGTGGTTTATGAAAGTGACCATTTTTAAGAATCACTGAATCTGTCAGTGTGGTAGGGAGAGCCCAGGGCTGTGGGCTACTAGAAATTCAGCAGCTGACATTAATTATATTATGTAAACTGGTTCGCAATCCACACAGCAAGGTTCCTAATTCTCTGCCAGGACTTCACCAGAGCCCATCTTTGCCACAGGCTCAGCAGGCAAGTGTGAGCTGCTGTGCTTCCTAGGGAGCCAGTGTGGGTTGAACTCTGGACAGACTGCCTGCCAGGCTGCCCCCAGATCTCCTCAGTATCCTAGTCTGGAATTTGGAAAGGCAGCACTAAGTAAGACAGCAAAGGAAGTATGACGAAAATGGAAAATACGCTGTCAGGGTTAGGGCGGGCAGAGGGGAGAAGCAATCGGACATTGGCTCCCACAGGAAGACTTTAGAAAGTGGGTCAAAGGTCAGCCATCTGGAGAAAGTAGTTACCAAAGGGGATCTACACCATGGGCAGAACCAGCCCTGATCTGATGACAACTTCTTCTGCTTTTTAATTTTTCGTTTTCTTGAAACAGGGTTTCACTATGTGATCCAGGCTGGCCTCACACTCAGAGCCATCCTCCTGCCTCAGCCTCCCCAGTGCCAGGGTTACAGTCATATGCCACCACAGCCAGCTCTGCTCAGGACTTCTGCTGCACTACCAAGAGAGGATGCTGATCTAATCTTTGCGGTCCCTTTGACCTTTGGCTTATCTTTCAGAAAATTAGCTATCTGTGGGCCTGAAATTTAGTGTGAATTTTGAAGAGATTTCTTTGAGATCAGTTGAAAGTATCTTATCTATACTAGAATAATTAGACAAGGTTTCATTCTTTAAAATGTTTCAAAGTTTTAATCCCACTGAAATAAGTTTTATACTAATTACCAATCTCTTACTTGCCTCTCGAAAGTGACCATAAATAATTCCTGGCAACTTCCCCCCCACCGGGTTTTCTACTCTTTAAAAATGTTTCCATTATTAGATTCATGAATGACCTTATTAATTATGCTGTTATTGATTTTTTTTCATTCCTGAAGATTATAGGTAGACTTTATTAATAATGGTTAATATTGCACTTTACCCACAGCCCATAGAGAGAAATTAAAGATACTTTGCAGCACTGCGTTATGGGTTTTCATTTCATCACAGGGTCTCAATGATTTTGCAGTAAAATTTCAAGGAGAAGCTTGAGAACGCAA
>RJWT010008637.1:0-26192 GCA_004365215.1 Cuniculus paca | reverse complement strand
CTTTGTAATTTGATTGTCTCAGGTATTTTGTTACAGTGACAGAAAGTTAACTAGCACAGCTCTATTCTTCTAAGAGCTTTTCAAGTAGCAGGCACTGGCTTGGCATATTTAACCCTCACAACAACTGATCCTGTTATTATTACTTTGACAAGTGAAAAAACAGAGGCATAAATAGATTAAATAATTTGGCCAAGGTTAAATAACTCATTAGTGGAGTGATCAAACCTAGGGAGTCTGGCTCAAGTGAACCAATGTCTTTCTTTATTCATTCATTCAATTAAAAAATAACATTCCTATTAAAGGCCAGGATCTCTTATAAATATTGCCTTATCATTAAAATATTTAGCACCATACCTTCCTACAAGCTAAAAAAACTTAAGGAGTTTTTTTCACTTGTACATTTATGTGTACCGTGTGCTGTGTTTATTTTAAATGCAGTGTGTCTATTGATACTTTCTAAGACATAATATTTCTGCAAGATGCATAGGGAACTTGAAGAGACTGAGTCTGGCTCCAATCTTTGGATGTTACTTGCTACTCTTTCCTGAAATTGTATAAGGAGCGGCTTAGGACATTTTCTTAACCCTGCAATGAGAAATCTCACAAACTAGCATTAGGATTTTATAATCAAACACACATATACACAAATATTGTGCTCTAAATGCTTGTCTCAGTTATTTGTCTCATGACCATATTTTCGTGTCAAAAAGAGTTTAAGGCACCAGGTGTGGTGGTGCACACTCATAATCCCAATGCTCTGAGAGGCAGAAGCAAGAGGAACATGACTTCTAGTCCTGCCAAGGTGACTTTGCAACTTAACGAGACTCTGTCTCAAAATTTAAAAAACAAAACAATACAACAGCAAAAAATAAATAAAATAAAGAAAGAAAAAAAACTACAGGGATAAATGTGTAATTCAGTGCGAAGACCCTGGGTTCAATCCCTAGTACTGCAACAACAAAAATTTAAGACACAGAATGTTATATGCTTCCACAGAAATTCATCACCTTTCTTAATATACTGAAGGGTTTTAATAAAGCCAGAAAGACAACTGTAAACCTCCCAGATGTGGCCCTGTATTAGCGTCAACCCCAGCATAAAACTGAGGTCTCTTGTGATGCTTTAAATAAAACATCTTTGGAGTCAGGTAAGAGACGCTAACCTGGCACCAGTGAGGGCCTCCTCTCCACCAAGCTCAGCGGGAGGAGATGACATCTCAGCCTGGAGGGGACTTCACTGCGTGCCCTCTTCTCTCCTAATAAGTACTTATCTCTTTGTACTCTGAATAAATATGAAATATGAGTGAGCCAAATGTTAATAACCCTATTAAAAACAGAGTTACCGCAAGACTAAGCTATCATGTTTGTTTTTATCCTCCCTCTTACCCCATTTCTTGACCGAGACCTTTTTAGGTGTGGCCTTTCATTAGCAGACTTGGTGAGCGTCTCAGCCTGTCCTCCCCAAGCATGCCCTCGCCATATGCTCCTAGAGTGGGAGAGCGTGTTGCATAACGTCCTTAGCATCTGCATGCCATTTGCAGGTGGGCTGTGACTCTGGAGGCATCCATGCTCTCTGAAAGCCCATGCAGCTTTGGAGGGCAGTTCAGCCCCTTCAAACTAAGAGTCCATCTTTTCTCCCAGCATTCTACCAACTGTATGGATGTAGTCTCTGGAAGCTTTTATTGAACTATGAAAAAATACATATAAAAACATTCTTCACGAAACATTTTTTTAAACAAGTAAAACATCTTTCACATTATTATTTCTAATACTGGAAGCAGGGAACTGCTTAAATACACTTCAACATGAATTAGTTAAATAAATTACAACTCATACATGATAGGATATCGTGCAGTCATTCAAAAAATATAGGATAACCTTCTATGACTGATATGAAAATGGGTAAATCTTATCATTAGATTTAAAACAGTGAAAATAATATGGTTCTGGTAAGGCTGAGGCAAAAGGATCATGAGGGCTTGAACTTAACAAGACTCTTTCTAAAAATAAAAAATGTTGAGCAGCAGGCTGCCAGGAAGAGAAACAAGAAGTCAACCCCTTCCTGTCAGCCACCTGGCACATGGACTGGAAGACAAGAAGAGCTGAGCAGTTCCCCCTCCCCCTTAGGCAACCAACTGATCTGGAGAAACACAGGCTGAGATAGTAGCTACTGAAGTTAAAAAACAAAACAAAACAAAACAAAACAAAAAACAGCTTAATACTTTTATTGTTTAGTATTTAATTGACTTTGCAGACCTAAAGCTAGTAGTCTGAGCATCTATTTAGAGAATAACAATATACAATATAGCAACTATGGGAGATCTGCTTCTGAAGGTGATAGCCATTGTTAATTTCCTATTATCTTGTTTTAAAGTCCTGTATCATTTTTATTATTTTGTTTGGTTTGGTTTTGTTATATCTGATGGCGTGAGCATCTATTTCAAAGATAACAAGATATATTATGGTAGCCATTGTTGATTTCCTATTATCTTGTTTTGAAGTCTCATATCACTTTCATGTTTTGTTTTGATTGGTTTTATTCTGTTCCATTTTGTTTGATTTTATTATGTCTGACGATATGGGCAGCTATTTTAAAGATAATAAGAGGCGTTGTGGTGGCCATTTTTGATTTTCTATCATCTTGTTTTGAAGTTCTGTATCGCTTTCACTGTTTTGTTTTAATTGGCTTTATTCTGTTTTATTTTGTTTGGTTTTATTCTTTTTAAAATAAATAAATAAATATATTAAAGGGTTAGGGTTGTAGCTCAGTGCTATAGAGAAACCCCCCTGAGCCCTGTCCCCTGTACTGCAAAAAATAAATAAACAAATAAATAAAAATTTAAAAATAATTCACCACATTGAGGGTGAGGACCAGATTTTATGTTGGAATCTCTGGGACCTAGATATAGTAGATAAAATGTTGTGTGTTTAAGTGAATGAGTAAAGAATGAACAGACTGAAGAAAGAGTTGAGAAATTTTACAATGTGAAATCAGCAAAACTGGGGGCTGGGGGTATAGCTCAGTGGTAACGAACTTGCCTAGTGTATGCAAAGCCCTGGATTTGACCCCAGCACCAAAAACAACCAAACAAACAAAATAAAATGGGCAGAACTGAGTACTTCCATATCCCCTGCTAACATCTTAGCTGGCCCCTTGTACCCTGCACTAGGGGTGGTAGAGAGCTTGGACTCCAAACCCAGCAACCTGTTCTCAACAACTGGCCTTGGCACTGACCTGGGCACGTCCCTTATATTTTGAAGCTTTGTTTCATTGGCCATCTGGAGGGGATAATAATGAGTTAGTGTACAATATATGCAAAATATGTAACCCAGCTTGGCCTCAAACTCACAGCGATCATCCTGCCTCTGACTGCCTTGTGTTGGATTATAGGTATGCACTATGATACCTGGCACTATTAATATTCTTGCTAATATTACTGCAGTAGTTCCCACTTATTTACAGGGAATATGTTTCAACACCCCCAGTAGATGTCTGAGCATCCTAGTACCAAGGATAGTACTAACCCTATACTACTATTTTTTTTCCCATACATGTATACCTATGATATAGTTTAATTTATAAATTAGGCATTACGGTGGTGAATGCTGATAATCTCAGGACTCTAGGAGGCTGAAGCAGGAGGATTGAAAGTTCCATCCCAACCTAGGCAACTTAGTGACTTAGCAAGACCCTAACTCAAAATAAAAAGAGGCCAGGGCTGTAGCTCAGTATGAAAACCCTGAGTTTAATCCCCAGTACCATTATGTAATTGATTGATTGATTGATTGATTGGTTGAACAGTTTAAGAGATTAATGATGGTAACTAATAATAAAATAATACAATTATAAGATACACTGTAATAAAGGTCATGTGAATGTGATGTGTGTATCTGTCTCTCTCCGTCTCTTGCAAGCTGATAGCTGAAGTAGCCATTCAGTGGGCGGGTAGCATATATCATGTGGCAACACTGGGTAAAAAGATGGCTCGTGTCCTAGATGGGCCAGAGCAAGACTGTGCAAGATTTTGTCACACTACTCAGAGTAGTTCACACTTTAAACTTATAAATTATTCTGAAATTTTCCATTTAAGGTTTTCGGATTCCTGTGGTGGTGAATGCCTATAATCTCGATATTCAGGAGACTTAGGCAAGAGGGTCACGAGCTCAAGCCCAGCTTGGGCTATGTAGTAAGACCATGTCTCAAAATTTTTTTAAAAAAAAATTTGTTTTTTAGGTTATGACCGACCCCAGGATACTGAAACCACAGAAGGAACCCCTCAGAGAAGGGGCCCCTCAGACTATTCTTACACATCAAGCCCCTTAACAGGACATGCAAGCCGTCTTCTAGTGGTCATACTGAAATAAATCCAAATTGCTTGACAAGGAGTACGAGGCTTGCTCCATGTCTCCCTCAGCAGTAGGCACTGAAGGTAGGGGCTTCTCGCTGAGCTACATCCGCAGCCCTTTCTTATTTTTTATTTGAAACGATCTCATTAAATGTCCCGGCTAGACTTGAGCCTGCAGTCTTCCTGGTTCAGCCACATAAGTTCCGGGATTATGGGGTGCTCCAACATACCTGGCATCCTTACCTTTTTATATGCTTTTCTCTCCGTTGAATGTCCTTCTCTTTTTTCTATACCGTTCTCCTGAATGCCTCTCTCTCTTCCTTCCTTTCCCTTCATTTCCATTTATCTTTCAAAACTCAGCTCCGAAGTCCTGCTTAAGTAATGCTGTCCTTTCTTGTCTACCACTGCCACCAGTGGGTTAAATTCTTCCAACCTCTGGAATATCCTTTAAATACTCACTTTAATTCATCCTGTCCTGTTGAATTACTCCTTTATGCAGCTGCCACTCCCCCATGCGCATTAACCTTTTTTGTTTAATTTTCTTTTTATTAATATATTCAAATCAACACATAGTATTTCCACATGTGTATGGGGTACAGTGTGACATTTCAGTAGATGTATACAATGTGTAATGATCGGATCGAGTAAGTATCACCTCAGACCTACCTCTTTTCTTTCTGTTGGAAACATTCACAATCCTCTTTGCTAGCTCCTGGGAAGTGTTCAGTGCATCATTCTCAACCGTAGTTACCTACTGTCCTGTGAACACTAGCAGTTAATCTCCATGCAGCTGTGTACCAGTGTCTGCTAACCACGTGCCCTCCCCAAGCCACGCCCCCTTCCTAGGCTCTGAAGACCACTTTTCTACTTTACTCCTTGCCTTGATTTTTTTTTTTAATTTTTAAATTTTTTTTAGTACCAGAAATTGAATTCAGGACCTTGTGCTTGCCAGGCAGGCCTTGCATTGACTTTTGAGTCAGGAGTTCATATTTATCTCCCCATTGTTGCCACAGAGTCTGGCATACAGGAGAGGCCCTCAATAAACTACAAAATAAGTGCAGTTCACACTAGCAACTAAATTGATCAAATTTCGCAAAATGGGCTTGTGACAAGATCAAGCCAAACTGAATCAATTCTGAGCAACAACCATAAAATTAGTCATTTTTAGCTTTCAATCTTATTTTGTTTTCATGACTTCAAATGGAACTACTGTTCCTAAATTCAATTTTCCAAAGTTGATATTGTACTTGTAACCTTGAAATTTAATACACCGAACCTATTGGAATATGATTTTAGCATTGCATGATTGGATTGTAAAGCGCTGGGGTCTCGGCATAGCTGTCTCACCCTTTGCTGCTGCACTTGCTGTTAGTACCTTTTGGAGACATTTCAGAGAATCACTGTAAAATCAGCTGCAAGGTTAGGTTGAGATACTTCTCTGCTCTTCAGGGTCATATGTGCTTTTCTCACTGTTCCAGGGAAATACTGGTAAACATTTGATTGCCTTCAGGAGGAAGGCGCATTGAGTGAGTATATACACGGAGGAAATCTGGTTAATCCCAAAAGCTTATTACCCAAATCTTCCAAAATATTCCATTCTAACCATTCAGTCAGACTGCCCTAACTGTAACTGACTTTCTTTTTTCCTTCTTGGTAGAGCTAAAGTCACCATGTAGGCAGTTATAAAGCAGGATGGGGTGAGGGGTGAGTTGGATACATCAATCACCCCAAGTCAGTGACAGGCCCCTAAATAATCAAAATGTGACTGTGTTTGGGAATGCAGTGTTTTCCTAAAAGTTAGAAGATACTTGGATAATTTAGCACAGTTCCAGTTGTCTGTGCATAGCAGAGACTTTTTTAAAAAGTACACATTCATGGAAAGACTTGATGTTATCCATATTTATAGTACCTTAAAAAAGAGGACTTATCTAAGCTGGATTTAACCTAACAAGACATGAAGCAGATTCCTCTATGACTAATCCCTAAGTGTCAGCAGCCCTTCCATGGCTCTTGTCTTGGAATTATTCCAGGTTGTTGGTTCAGAAGCCAACAATCTGATACTAACCAAGAACTAAAACACGAAGAGTAATCCAAAAAAAAAAAATGGTGAATGTTACGTTTTTTAAAAAAATTGTTACAGGATAAGACATTTCCCTGAATCGCCCTCAAAATACTTCCCCTTGCTTTGAACCCACTTATCCCATTATTTTTTCCACCTTCTAAAGGAGTTCTGGAAATGTCTTTATGAGGTGTGATCAAAAATACAGTATATGCAGCTGCTGAGTGCCATTCAACAGAAAGGGAATCTCATAAAACATTGCAGTGTGCCCTCACCCACCTTATTCACAGGGCCACAAACCGTGCCCCAAAATCAAAGTGACCCTGAAAGGTAAATGTTCTGAGTTGATTGATTCAGGACCTTGAGGAAGTTAGGACAGTGCAACTAAAAACATCCGTGAAAGGGGGCTTCTGGAGTTGCCTCGGAAAGTAACGAAAAGAATGGGATGAGTGTATTTAAAGCGAGGGGGTATATACTGAGGGGGATTAACAGCTACGTGATTTTTACTGTATTTTTTTTTAAACATACACTATCTTTTTCAGTTACACTTTGTTTATTCAGCATATGTGCTAACCCGGGTGGGGGTTTTAGCATTTGAGATTTAACTGTTTATACATGTGAACGTGTGTGTGTGTGTGTGTGTGTGTGTGTGTGCGCATATGTGTAGTATGTTTTAATCCTCAGCCCACTTTAAGATGCAAAAATAATTGAAAGGGTCAGTAGCAGAAATTGAATTTTGCAAGCTGTAAGTTTTGACTACAGACTGGTGAACACGCCTTCGCCTAATACCCAGTTATTCCCTAGCCAATATTTACCAAGCGTAATCAGAAAACCAAACATCAGAGCTAGTTTGGAAACTAGCCAGTCTATGAGGAAAAAAAAATGCAATACTATATTTTAAAGAGCTGTTGGAAGTTTTGTAATAAATACTTCACCTTTCCATGTTTCATGTGGTTTTTCCCAACATTAAAATTGTGTTTGTGTTAACCAATGAGCATTGGGATGTATGCTACATTGTGCATTTGTGGGAATCAAAGTTTTTGTAATAATAGTTTATAGCACAGACTGTGTTTAACCTTGTGTCGTGAAGATCTTTTCATCTGTGCTCTATCATTTGCCTTTACCACCTCCTTGAGAGGATGGGAAGAATTATAAATGTTATGCTTTTCATAGGTAAAAAGCTGAAGGCCTACCAGGTAAAAGGACACAATCATAAAGTAAAAGACAAGGAAAATGCCCTTCCGCTGTCATTAGCTAAGGTAAATTTCCAAAGGCTGAATTATTTGGTCATTGGTGTATTGCTGGCGCAAGGAGCCACTCAAATATTTGTTGAATACCTGGAGAAGAGCTAAAACTCCAACTGGAAAACCCATATGTCATAGTAGCGTGGTTTAGTATGGATCATCCAAAAACATTTAAGCCTAGTACTGATGTTTTTGGGACACCATCATCTCAGAAATGGGCTCTAAGAATTGCATCACAGCTAAGTTGTGCCTCAGAAATAAAAATCATACAAAAATACTACAACAAATACTTGAAAGGAGGGAAGAGGATGTGGATGTTCCATTCAGCTGAAAACAGAACCTTTAATCAGAGAATTTGGGTATCAATGGATAAAAGAGTTTGCGAGGCATTTTCCCATTACTTTAGAAATAATTTACCAAGGCTAGAGATTTAGCTTAGTGGAGCAGCACCTGCCTGGCAAGTGTGAGGTCCTGAAATCAATTCCCAGTACCCATCTACCTACTCCCCCAAGAAAGAAATTATCGGCCAGATGTAGTGGCTCACATCTGTAGTCCCTGCACTTGGGAGGCTGAGGCAGAAGAATTACTGTGAGTTCAAGGCCAGCCTGGGCTGCAGAGCGAGTGAAGGCAGCGTGAACTGCATAGTGAAACCCTGTCTCAAAATAGAAAAGAAAGAAAGAGCAAAGAAAAGAAAAGAAAAGAAAAGAAAAGAAAAGAAAAGAAAAGAAAAGAAAAGAAAAGAAAACTACCAGTGTTGTTTGCCTTTCTCAGGCACTTCACATGCTTATGAGTCCCAGAAGGAAGTTTGAAGGGCTACTTTCTATTTTCAGAAAGAAGAAATTGAGTTGAAGACTTCCATTTCATAACTAAGGAAGCCTAAGATGAAGGCCATTTTGGAGAACCTTTGCAATGTGAATTCGTTAAGAAATAAACAAAGGTATTCATTTGAGGTGAACGCACTGAACTGGCCACAAATGACAAAATTTTAAATTTATGAAGAACACTGTAATATGTGCCTTAGAAAAGTACAGTTTACTGTTGACTAAAGTGATGTGTTGGACCCCAACCAAGATTGTTTATTCAATCGCTGGGAAGACAGAGCATAGTCTGGCTTGAGTCATGACACAGAGGCGGGGCGGATAAGGGAGTCCTGACTATCTTTGAATCCCTGAACACCCCTGGTGGGCAGGGTGACTTTACGCAACAACCTATTTTATCACCTAGACTTTGGTTTCCTCCCCTGTAGAGCAGAGATACGACTGTTACCTCTCACAGGGTCATCCTGAGGATTCAGTGAATTCACAGGTACATAAACCTCTCAGACCGGATACTAAGCACTGAATCAGTCTTCCTTGTTTTGTTGTCACTGGTAGTGTTTTCCACAATTCCCAAGAGGCTGATGTTATAAAATGTGCCACCTGTCAGAAGTGTCGGAGTGTACATAAATAACCACAGTTAGGACATGGAAAAAGAATGCGAAGGGAAATAATTTAAATTTGGTATACACCCTTTTGAAAAAAAAAACAGGCAACCCAATCCAATGGATGCACGTTGATGCTGAAAATAAAAGTATCCTTATGTATTTACAGGGCTTCTTTACTCAAAGGCTTAATTTTAACATCACGATCACAACTGTCTCCTGATTTCGTCCTTTTCTCTCTCTAATCATCCTTGATTATCTTATAAACACCTTGCACTCTTTTTTTTTTTTTTTCAAATGACTACTTTTCCATCAGAACACTCTGCTGCTACAAATTCAAACTGTCATCGTAAATTGGTGCCAGGGTGCATTTAAGCAATTAGAATGCTGTAATTAAAGTTCGCTGTGTATGTAATCTTATAATGCGTAAGTGCGCATACAGGAGTCAGGAGGGCGGTTCTAAGTGTTTGTTTAATCATGGTTATTTGTCTGTTCTCCGGTTGTCTCCTGTGCGTGGATCACATGTGGGTGCCTTGGAACTTTCAAGCTCGTTAGTGCAGCCTGACCTAGTTAGGTTCTCTGCCGATCTTGCATCGCCTAACAATTTGGCTGTAGATCACCACGCCTCTAATTTCCAGGGCAGTCTCATAAACATTCACTCCCTTGCTTTGAAAATGTGTCGGCGCAAGAGTTCATAAAGAGGGCCCAGATGTTGGCAGAATGGTGGAGCCAGTCTTCAACATTTGACCATGTGACAGTTTCTTCTTCCTGGGCTTAACAGGAATAAAGTGGAACCTCAAAAACAGGGAGAAGTGAAAATGAGAAATAAGGAAAAAAGGGTTCATAAGCCTGATATGTTTTCCAGCATCATCTGGTAGGGCATTGGCAACAAAACATTTATTTTAAAACTATAGGTTTGTTCACTTAAAAATGTATATTTACTGTCCCAAATGGAAGCTGAATTTTTTTCTTCAGCAAAAATAGTTTTGGTTAGAACTTTGTTCAGACCACGAAGAATCATGTAAACATAATAGGATCATATAACAGGAACTTGTCCTAACTCCTTAGCCTTCTATTTAACACAGAAATTTGAAAAAGAGAGAGAGAGAGAGAGAGACATTGATTGCAGGACCCTGGCAATAGGGTTTTTCGAAGATGTAATTTTCAAGTGTGTTTGTATGAACTGTTTACATTTCTTAAAAAAAAAAAAAACACTGTGTTTGCTTTAACAACAAAGCAAGGAAGACTTACTCAGTGCTTACTATCTGGTCTGATAGGTTTATGTACCTGTTAATTCACTGAATCCTCAAGGCAATCAGCATTTTGAAAAACAAATGTGTGCCTATTGCTTGTCCCTTATGTGCTAGGCACTGTACAGGTGCTAGACATTCACTGATGAGTTAAACAATCACCTTTGCCCATGTGGAATGTAGATTTTCATGACCTAATAGCATAGCTTACAACCTCTATATATCTAATACATAGTCTTATTAAAATTTTTCCGATAGCTCATGTTCTCTGTGTCCTTTTCTCCCCTTTTCTGGCTCAGGGTCCAATCCAGGAACACACATTGCATTCAGTTGTCATGATTTCTTAGTCTCCTCTACAATCAGGGACAGGAGTCTAGCTGTCCTTTGGTCATTATTACACTGAGGAATTTGAAGAATGCAGGCCAATTGCTTTGCAAAATGTCTATCAAATTGTGAAGTATGCATTTGTCTGTTTCAACACATATCACATCAGGAGTGTCTCCAAATTAGCTGCAATCTGGGGTAGATAGAGAGACACACACCCTACCCTTATCATCCTGTCCCATTTTGGTGAGCCTGTGTATCCCCTGTTAGCTCTGTGGGTATTTCTGCTTCACATAGATGTTTGAGGACCACTAGGTTAATATCCTTACTGCGAGATGCTGCCTGGATGGCATGGTGTCCTGATTAGTGTGCCTCAATGGAGGCAGGTGATGTCGATGTGTCTTGCCTTGAGTTAAGCTGGCATCCACTAGATTTCTCTATCATAAATTCACTTTTTCCACTTATAATTAACAAAGGGACTGTTTGACCATCGTCTTTGCCTGACAGTCTTTAACCCAAAGATCTTGGCCTGCCCTGGTGACCTTGTCTAAGTCATTAGTACTATGGCAATTAAGAAAGGTGATTTTGCTGGGTGTGGTGGCATACATCCGTAATCCCAGCACTTGGGAGACTGAGGCAGAAGGATCATTGCAAGTTTGAGGCCAGCCTCAGCTACATAGTGAGTTTAAGGCCAGCCTGAACTGCATAGCGAGACCCTGTCTCCAAAAACAAAACATAGCAAAACAAGAAAAGCAATTTTCTAACTTGTTACTTTTGATATTCATCTGAAAATAATAATTATTCCTTCTCCTTCATCAATATCCTTTAAAACTTTTTCTCGGCAATTAGCCTGGATTCAAGAATTCTTTTTAACTCAGTGTATTATAATTCATTCCTGTCATTCATTTTGTTGTTCAAATTGCTTTCATATTGGCCAGTAGAATCCTCTTTAAATTGAATCTTGGTTCCCCTTGGCTTGTCCCCATCACTTTAGACCACTTCTTTATTTTATGACACAGTAAGAAAGATCCAGATTTTCTTTGTACCCTTGCCGCCATAGCTTTGGAATCAGCCACTTTTTCTTTTAGTAGAGAATGTTCTCTGGAAAACTATGACATGGTTTAAATTAGTCAGAATTTCATCCTAAAAACAAAATTCTATCTAGGCCCTCTATCTGCCTAAAAATAAAAAATACATTGCACAAACTGTGCCTGGGCAGAACCTGGGGAAAGGGTGGTCCGCTAGTTTCCCTCCTTCCTCATTTCCATGTCCATATATTCATCTGTACTGCTCTCCTCCAGCCAAGCACTAATTCATGCACCGCTAAGCAACGCTACTCCTGCCCACTACGCTCCAATCTTCACTGGGATCAAGTTTCTGAGAAACGGTCTGCCCAGATACACTGACCATGATGCTCATGTCTTTGGAACTATGATACACACCCACAAGAACATCTGTACTTGTTTGTCCTTCTCATAATACTTTTTACCTTTTCAAAGTATCTTTGTGTCTCATTTTTCTTTTCATCCTCAGTCATCCATGAAGTATAGGGTCAGGTATTACAGCTTACCTGTTACATATGTAACAAGTGAGGCCAGAGACTAAGTGACCTTTGATATCTCACCTCTCTTTGTGTGTAGTGTCTCAAATTTGCATATGTGGAATTGCTGCTTAAGTACTCTGCCTACAGTGCTCATCTCTGGTGAAGCCAGGTCTCTATCCTCACAGTTCGAAAAATTGGAATTTTTTCCTCTGCACTGAAGCTCAACATGAATCAATTATACAGTAAGTCAAGAAAGACAAGAAACATTCCCTATCCAAAGAGAAAGGTATAAATACCCTCATCAGCTTTATATTTCAACACTCTTTTAGTTGGCTGGTATTCTATAAATACTGTAGAGCACCTACTGTATTTCAAGAAGTATCCTAGGTCTTCCAGATACAATGTGGCCAAAACAGCTAAACATTCATGCCCTTAAGGATCCGACCTAGTAAGGCAGGAGTGACAACAGGTAGGAGAACGAGTGATAAAGAAAGTGTATAAGGTTTATGATGTGTAGAAGATGCAAATAGAATCACCAAATATATTGGACAGGCTCCTCATTGCACAGGCCTGTGTCCGATGCTGCCTTTGGAGGATGCCGCTGCCATGAAGTGAGATGGGAAAAGGCCACTGGTACATTAGGCTTAAATACACTTACGGAAAAATGCACGAAACTTAACTATGCAGCTCCGTGTACTTTCACAAATGGACTCATCAACGGAGCCACCGTCATCAAGAGACACAAATATTACTAGCATTTCCGGAGCCACTTGCATGTTCTCGTCTAGTCATTCATCCTCCTGCTACCATGACTTTTAACTGCAGTTTGCTATTTTAGCTGACAGGAGGCATCCAGTGTGTGCCCTTTTAAGGTCTGGCTCCTTGTTCAACTTGTGTTTCTGAGATTTGTCCATCTTGTTTGTGAGTAGTTGCTGCCAACTAATTCATTTTCATTGCTGAGCAGTAGTCCACAGTGTGAACACCCCACCATCCATGTACCCACTGATAGCATTGAGTACCTTGCAGTATTTGATGAAGTCATGAAGAGCACTGCCTTGAAGATGTTGGTGTCTGTCTTTTAGTGGACAAATGTACAAATTCCTAGGAGAATTGCTGCACTGTGATGGGAATCTGGTAAGTTTTAGTGCACTCTGCCATGCAAGGTTTGTCCAAAATCAATGTGTAGCCCATCAGCAGTGCGGGAGAGGGATGCAGTTAAAATGCACTGAGTAAAATGTCTGCTTTGTACAGTGCAATCATGTACACCATGTATATTGCAAAGAACTACACCAAAATATTATTTGAAGACAATTTTATTATGTGTCTAGAAATGGAAATAAATTGGCTAAATTTTATTAAAATTAATAACTTTGGTGAAGAGAGGAAATGCAAAGTAGTACACTCAAAATAATAATAACCCTGCATAATGAAAACAACCCAATAAATAGTAGGATAAAAAAAGAGGCCCGTTTATAAAGGAAAATATAAAATAGTTAATATTAATCCTAACAGGATGCGTGTGATCTAATATGTATATCACAAAACTTTATGATTGCTGTTCCACGATTTCAATAGAGACACGGTGTGGTTCCAAAGAAGAACACAAACATTGTATCTCTAAAAAAAAAAAAACTGTCAAAATTATTTTTAAATTTCTTTGAAAATAGGTGAAATGTCAAAGATTATTCAAGGCATGTATCCTATCAGATATTAATACATAATGAAGTGATTAAATGTTATAAAACCACCAAAAATGTGAACAGAATGTTCCACAACAAAGTGGATAGTGTAGAAATGTGTGTAATTACATGAAGAATTCATTAAATTCTGTCAAACCAGGTGTGGTTGTGCACACCTGTAATCCCAGCCCTTAGGAGGCTGAGGCAGGAGTATTTCCACAAGTTTGAGGTCATCTGGGCTACACAGATGAGTTCAAGGCTGGCTTGAACTACATAGCAAGATCCTATTTCAAAAATACAAGCATTAGTACAGAGGATGGTATTAAGAGAGACTCTGAGTCTGAAGCTTTGTGATAAGTATGTTGCATTTGCACTTTACTCAATGCCCTAAACAACCCAGTAAAGTTCGTAGGATTTTCTCTCATTTTACAGGTGAAGAACTGAGTTTAAAAAACAATAAGTTACCCAAAGCTCCATGGGTTCTTCCAGTGGGGAAAAGAGGCCTCAGACCAATCTACTTTACAGGCTAGAAGAGGGACATGTCAAAGGAAGAGATCGAAGGACACAATTTCCACCCAATAAATGAGACAAAGGGTTGATACCGGTAATGAATATACAACTCAAAATCAAACAGTCTCAGAGGCAAGTGGAACAAAAGCTCATTTTATAAAGAGCTGATAGCAAATAATACTTGATTTCACAAGACACTTGAAGTGGTTAGTAATTAAAGATTGCACATTGAAATAATTTCCCAGTAGCATTTTATACTTTTCTAATTATCAAAATAACTTTACTGGTTATAACAATATAAACATTTCCCTAAGATGAAAAGGTTAGTGAAAATGTTTGCTGTCCTGGATGGTGATTTCCTGAGTAGCATGCATGTGTCAGTATACATTGATGTGTGCTGAGATCTGTCACTTGTATATACAGATGTATGGTTCTGCTGTGCATCCTACAATAAAAAAATCTTTATAACTCATAAATATGGTCAAAATAGTGATGGAGTAAAAAGCAACAACAAAGAAATTAGGATTATATTTTAGTAAGAAAATAAAGTAGAAATAATTAGATTCTGCTGAGATTAAGATTAGTATAAAATATTTACTATTGCCAGTATAAAGCGTTTAGCCCACAAATTTGAAAGTCACCTTAAGAACCAAAGTAGTGAGCCAGGAGTGGTGGTGTACACCTGTAATCCCAGTACTTTGGAGGCTGAGGCAGGAGGATCATTGAGAGTTCCTCACCAGCCTGAGCAACAAAGTGAGCTCAAGGCCAGTCTGAACAGCATAGTGAGACCCTGTCTCAAAAAGACAAAAAAAAGAGCCAAAGTAGTGAGAGAGTTCTGGCCATTTGCGTAAGTCACCGTGGTCATTAAGGCAAAACAGAGGAGACATTCAGCAGGAACATAGTCAACACTGGTGCTGAGGCCAGCAGCTTCTCCCACGAGTCCTTGTAAAGAGCCATCATATAACGCAATAAACACTGTCCTCAATAACATACCTGGACTCATTAAAATAATGACATCTTGAGGGTT
Organism: Cuniculus paca; assembly: GCA_004365215.1. Taxonomy (NCBI): domain Eukaryota; kingdom Metazoa; phylum Chordata; class Mammalia; order Rodentia; family Cuniculidae; genus Cuniculus; species Cuniculus paca. Next base: position 10,791 of record RJWT010008637.1, on the reverse strand, counting down.
GTCTTTTGCATTATTTCTCAACGTAAAACAGTGGAGTAATGCAGTAAAACAGTGGAGTAAAACACAGTTTCCACAAAGCTATTTTACCTGGGTTAAAGCTTATGGTTCAATAGGCCTCTGATGAGTCTAGCTTAATCCAAGAGTAAAGCTTAGAGATGCTGGAGCCGTGGTTCTCAACCGAGGATAGTTTGACCCCAGCTCTGCCCCAGGAAACATTTGGCAAGGTCTGGAGACAATTTTTTGTCATTACAAGGGCGAGGCTTTTCCTATAATGCACAGCACAGTTCCCCACAATAAGAATTACCTAACTCAAAAAAAGGTCAATTGCTCTAAAGTTGCAAAACCCTGACCTAGAAGAATGAATGGGTAACATTACAAAGACCATTCCTCACAAGTGTTACTTTTGACAACTAACTTGGAAGAAGAGGGCAAATGTATTGATTCCTGTCCTCGAAGGATGTGGGTAGGAGCTAGGTGCAGATATGGTAACTATGACCTGACCTTCTAGAAGTAGAGTAGTTTACTACATCCCCAGAAAAAAGGAGCCAGGCCAGGGAAGAGCGCTTCCATTGCCAAGGAAGAACTGGCCTGGAAGGGCAATGGGGCGATCTTAAGTGTTGGCTTGTCTCCTCCACCAGCCTGATTCCATGGAAACCACCATTCTCTTCTCTGACCTGGCGGATTCCTCCCTCCCATGCAAATGTGTACTCAGGAAGAATCAGGCAATATTCAGGGAACTGCATCCACCCATTTACTGGTGTCCTTATCCCATCTGTTCATGGCACTGTTTGGTGGCTTAGTGGTAAATCCAGTGAGAGTCCCCTGAACTGCATCTAAGACATCATTCTTGTCAAGTTTTGGATTTTAGCTTAACTTTAATATTGGCCCTACTCATCAGTGGACATAGTTGACAACCAACCCCAGGAAAGCTCCTTCTTTCTGTCTATAGTCATTGGTATCCTCTGGGTTACATCTTCCTTTCTCTAGGGCTGGGGGAACTTTCTTTCCCTGGTTCCAATCTGGAAGATCTTTGGGAAGATATTTGAACCAGCTTCCATCATTTGCCCAAAAAACAATAATCATGTGTCTATTAGAGAATAGGAAAATAAGTAAATCCCCCCCAAAATGGGATATTATGCCCAGGAAAAAAGAATGGTATGTGTCAGGCAAGATACCAAGCTATCCACCACTTGAAGAAAATTGAACAACAACAAAAAAAACTTACAAACTTTTTGTTTAGAGATAACTTTATACTTTCAAAATAGTTATAAGAATGGTAAAGTTTTTAACATTCAGGCACATTTATTCTTTCTCCCCTCATCTGTGTAATTTTATTCTGAACTGTCAAGAGTAAATTATGAAAATTCTCCCAGTTCGCCCCCTAAATATTTCATTGCAGATTTCCAAAGATTATCCCTTGGGTAGCCATATCATTGTATCACACTCAGAATATTTCACATTGAGCCCATTCTGTTGCCTGGTATACGACTCAGCTGCTACTCCTCTCCGAGGATAAGGCACTGCAGTCAGCTGTGATGACCTGATAGCCCTTTACTTTGGCCCTCATTGCGTTGGCATTTTTAAAAAGTATAGACCAGATGTTTGGCAGCATCTCTCTCAGCCTGGATTTGCAATGGTTCTGTATGATTAGATCTAGTGATGGTTTGGTTTGGTTTTGGGCTTTTTGAGACAAAGTTTTTCTTTGTAGTTCATGCTGGCCTTGAACTCACTATGTAGCCCAGGCTGGCCTCAAATTTGTGACAGTCCTCCTGTCTTGGCCTCCTGAATTCTAGAATTACAGGCATATACCACCATGCTTGGCTAGTGATTTGTTTTGACAGAACTATGACACAGTGTCGTGCTGGAGACAGCTCGTACCGGTGCTGTGAGAGCCGATTGTCACATCTCTTTCCAACCCCATGTTCTGTGAAGTTATGTCAGAGGCTTGGAATCAGCCATGATGGGAGTATTTTACACCATGGAAACCAACAAGTCCTGCCAATCAGAGCTCCCTCTACCCAGCTTTCCAGCTGTGAAGTTTCTGCATTTAGCAGCGCAGCACACTGTAGGGGTGAGTGTGTGTCCTTCTCAGTGCACCGCACCTGAAGCCTCGTGGTGCTGCTGTATCATTATGGCTGCTCCTCAGTACCTGGTCAAGGTGGTATCTATCAGATTCTCCAATGAAGAGCTACCGAGTTCCCCTTTGTAATTAATGAGTTACATATGGAGAGATACATTGTGATTTCGGAAATATTCTGTCCTATTTCTAATCTAACTTGGACTAAAGTTTTTATTTATTGAAGATTATTGTGTAGAGCTCATGCGTGAAGCCATGGATTTGATCACCAAATGGCACTCCATGCTTTTGTTGTTGTTGCTGCTGCTGCTGTTGTTTAGGTGTTTTGTTTTGCTTTGTCTTGAGACAGGGTCTTGCTACATAGTTTCAACTGACCGTGAACTATGTAGCTCAGGCTGGCCTCAAACTCACAGGTATTCTCCTGCATCAGCCTCCCAAGTGCTGGGATCCTCAGGCACGAGCCACCAAGCCTCACAGCACCCCACTCTTGCCAGGACTGCCTGTCATCAATAAACCATTTGGGGTCATTTTTCCGCAGTGTTGCCTGATTCCTGTTTTTACCGAAAGCATGCTTTTGGAAAATTCCTGGTAAAAGACTGCCCTGGAGTCATAGGAAGTTAACTAGGGCATAGTAGAATATACATATACCAGCTGCCCACAATGAATGCAATCATTATGTATGGCAAACATGTAATATAAATAAATAAATAAATTTAAAAACTAGAGCATAGTAGATGGAAAGAGCCCTGAATGGGAAGTCTGGGATCCCCACACACTAGGGGATAAGATGGTGCCCTTCCTGTCCCTGGCTCTCAGTGCTGTCATCTGTAACATAAGCAGAGCATATTTTCACTAAGTTCCCCTTCAGGTTCTAGCACTTTATTTTATTTGGTTCTCTTCCTTGGGAATCCCTTATAATTTACCTCATTAGCATGGTGTCTTCATCAACCAAGCTGCCAAAACAAGGACAAACAAGAGACATCCAGCACGGATCCTGTGCCCAGTGACCTGCACACTGAATTCATAACGCTGCTCGATGAGCTGTTGCAGGCGCAGCCCTGGGACTCACGCTGCCGTGTCTTACCTCCGTGCCTCCAGGCCCCTCCTCTCTCTCGCTGCTCTCGTCTTTGTTTATCCCGATAGTCATGGAAGCCCACTACAGGATCTCCTTACATCGCTCTTGGAGGAGATCCTCTCTCATGTATTAACTTGCCAGGGCCTATAAGGTTACTTCTGTTGCCATGGTTGGAAGTAAAAGAAATCTAGGGCAGCCTGCAGTTCCCAAGGAACATGTACCCTGCAGGCGTGAATTTCTGGAGTTCTTTATAAATCTTCATTAACTTTCACCAAATGAAATTGCTGAGAATCAGGGAGATAGTGTTATTCTGCATTGATGCATTGTTTCATGAAAAAGTCCAGTAATACTGGCAATTAGTATTAGGATTCAGAATTTGCTGTCTTTGATTTCTAGAACAGTGGTCGCTACTTGGAAGGTTAGGTAGGGACAAAGGGCTTTAGAAAAATGTGAGGGCTGGGAATGGTGGCACCGGTAATCCCAGCACTCTGGAAGGCTGAGGCAGGAGGATTGCACATTTGAGCCCAGCCTGAGGAATTTAGCAATTTAGCAAGGGCCTGTGTCAAAACTTTAAAAAAAAAAAGGAATGACAATGCAGCACAGTGCAAAGGCCCTGGATTTGATCCCCAGAACTGGGGGGGGAGTGTTTGTGGGGGGATATGGGGCTTTGCCAAACTATCCATTCTTTTCTCTTGCTAGTGTGAGATTTTGAGAGACCCCTGTCCTTCCCTCCACCTTCTCCCTGCCCTGCCAGGCTGTGTTTGAGCCAAGGGTGAGTTGGGAATTTGCACCCACGCTTTTGGAGCCATCCGAGCCTGGTACTCTTCCTGGTTCACTTGCTCATTTCAGCATTTTTAATATTTAATACACCTCCCAAGGTGGAGAATTGCTTGGCAGCTTCTTGAAGATTATCTGCTTTCGGTCTTTTTATCTGTCTGCTAAACTGCCATTTACTAAATTGAAAAGTTGGCATCTAGAATATTCTTCAGTTGACTCATCTAAGGCTCTGAGGAGGGAAAGGAGGTCACTGGGTGTCAAAGGAGTCAGGAGTCATTTTTTCCAATGGTTTAATCATCTTTAGTTTTCATTTGTAAACACCCTCAAATAGTGCCCTTTTTCTCTTCTTTTACTTGTAAAGATAAATTTGACTTTAAGCCTTGCATTGTGATTTGAAACTCAGAGATACTTGCGAGTTTCCCTCTCCACCCACCCCCCCGTGTCATAAGTGTCTTTTTTTGTTTTGTTTTGTTTTTGAACTTCAGGAATTTAACCTCTCTAAAATTTCCTCTGCTCAACATCCACCTCACCTGTTGGATTAAGCGCTTCATCATCTTCAGCCAGATTAGAAAACCTCTGTCTCTTGCTGGACAGATAGAAAGCCCTTGATGCCTACAGTCAGCCCGGCTCCTCTGTGATTGGATAATCTGTACCCAGAGATGATAGGCGAGCTCCGAATTCCAAGGCTGGGGTCTGACTGATTCGAAAACAAAAAACTTTGGAGCAGATCCTCTGCCTCAGGTTACAGGAGGCGGGCCTGTGTGCTGGGGGATGAAATTAATTTGTTTTCATTTTGTGAGATCAGGGAAACATGAGTAATTATCACTGCTAGCACTGTAGTGCCTGGACTTCTCTGTTTATTTTATGGCTCATATGAGAATTATTATTATTAGTGGGGTTTTTTTGAGAGCCCTAATCAAATCACTTAGAACTCAAGAAATAAGCTTAATCGTTTCAGAAGTCCTCACTAATGATAGCTACCTCTGTAAACCTCCCTTCCATACTTTTATTTAAAGCCACTCGTTTACCCACCTTGATGCACTTGGATTAACTAGGAAATGTTCCAACTCAGATTCAACAGGTAGAAGGGAGGAAAAAAGAGAGAGAACAGGGCAATTTCCAGGCCCAGGAGTTTCATGTGCTTGAGGCTTCTGCATTTTCAAGAACAAATTATACAGGACCTAGGCAAGGAGAGGAGCTTGGTGGAATTGTTTTTGTATGCGTAAATCTTACAAGGTCACATACCATCAAAAAACAATTATTTTTAAAATAAGAATCCCAAGCCAGTTGTGGTGGAACAAGCCCATAACCTTAGCACTCTGAGAGGCTGAGGCAGGAGGCTTACAAGTTTGAGCCCAGTGGCAACTTAGAAACTTAGGAGGCCCTGTCTCAAAAGTTAAAAATAAAAATAAAGGTCTGGGGATGTAGCTCAGTGTTATGGCTCTGGGTCGGATACTGCCCCCCCATCCCTATCTACCAAAGTATAGTTGTAATATTCCATAATGCAGTAATTACGCACATATGTCACTGCATCTAAAGATACAGGTAAAGGTGCATGTATTACTGACAGAGGCAACTCTCGTCTTCACTCACCTGCCTTCCCACTAGGCTACTGAAACAACATTCTTGTTAACCAAGGCCCAAGCCTGCACTTTTTTTCTTGGGGATCCTACAGAATGAAAAAACAAAATGATGAGAAAACGGTAAATTAGAGTTCCTCTGAATTCAGTAGAAAGCATCAGAACCTTAGTTTTTTAAGCATTTGCTGTGACTGATTTTTAAGACTTTCCATTTTATCTAGAATGAACAAATATTAACTCAATAGCATGTCATGGACCCAGAAGTGAATTTATGTTTTAATAATATTTGTATCGTGTGTGCATACTGAATTACCATGCTGAGATGTAGAGAAAAACGTTATCTCAGGAAAACCCATGACAAATGAATCTAGGACAATCGGTGTGACTTAAAAATGAATGTGCAGGGATTTAAAAAAAAAATGTTCATTTAGAAGTTGTCTGAATTTTTAGCCTCAGAGTCCTTTGTGTTTCTTTCCAAATAGTGCTCTCTAAACAGAATTCCTCACAGTTTAAACACACACACACACACACACGCACGCGCACACACACACACACACACACACACTTCCCCTGCAATGGTATGATCTGCATTTGATCGTAAACTGGAGGTGCCAAGCTGTGACAGCTTCCCGTACTCCACAGCCATTTGCTCCAGCCCAAGACAGCCCTGAGTTCAGTGACGTTTTCCTTCTCCAACAGGGTCAAATCGAAGTGGACAGCGAGACCATCTTCAAGTTAGCAGCCCTTGTTTTGCAGGTAAGAATTAACCAAGTACCTCTGGCCAGCTCCCTTTTGTTTGGTGTTTTTGTTAACTGCCTGCAGCTCTGAAACTTTTGCATGGGCCAGCAACTGATGGATTTTTAAGTTGTTTGCTAGTGAAATATGTGAGCCACTGTCTTCAGCTTTAAAAGAGTTTTGTGTGCATGCTCTATTTATTGTGATATTGTGTATCGCCAAGAAAAATGAAATTTAGACTGCTCTGGGGAGAAAAGAGTTAAGGCCATATTCCTGGAAAAGAGCTCTGGGTTTCTTGAATTTGGGAAGCAGCAGTTGTTAGAACAGCTGTAATTTTCATTTAAATTTAGTTATTTCTGTATACATCTCCTTGAGCTTGTGTAGGACCTCTTTAATTTGTAAAGGTACTAGTAGCCAAAAAATAGTCTGTTTCTGTGCTAGTTTAAAAAGAAAAAAGAAAATAGTGTCTATCAATGTACCTATGTCGTGGTTTAAAGGGTCAGCGTCCAGTCTACTAGGTATGCCACTTGGATGGAAAATCATTTTTCATGTGATCTTAGAAATGTAAAGGAAAAATAATGATCTGTATTGTTTCATAGATATGTATTTGTCTCTTCTGTTAAAAATAAGAACTAATTCATGGACACTAGCATTTTCTTATCAATGCCACATTCTTGTCCTTGGCCATAGGGAAAATGTTCCTTATAGTCATTCTTTAACACTAAACTTGGAGACTTAATGATGGGAAAATAACCCAGAGTGAATAATTCATTTAGCTTAGCATAAATACATATTGATCATCTGTCTTTGTTTTTTTTATTTCAGGAAGCCAAGGGAGATTATACCAGGTAATGATTTCTTTTCTGAGATTACTATGCAAAATAACTCTAGGTGAATCATTGTTCGTGTTATTTTAAATAACAGTGGTTGCAAAATCAAAAGAAAGTAGATCCCAGCCTGACTAGGATCTCTTCCCTCTTCAAATAGAGACCTATTCTTTCTGTGAATGAATCTAAGAACGAAGCTTTCTTACAATTTTTCTAGCCAGATTGACAGTGAATTGTAATCAGAAGCTTTCCAAAGTTCTGTTTTCTATCATCTGTTAGTTAGTGAGATGAAGAAATCTATAAAAACTTCAGTAGCTTATGTTGATTTTTTTTTTAAAGAAAACTTGTAATGGTTGTGTCTAAAGAGTTGTAAGTATGCGCAGAAAGATTAAAACCATCAGCTGCTTAGTCAAGGGATTAATAGGGGCTTTCTTTTGCAGCTGCCTTGAAGGGGCCTCAGCCTTCATACACTTGACCTAACAGTTGTGTTGCTACTGAGACGCTTTGGGTCTTAACTGCCTAAGGGCCACATCGTCCATCTTTCTGTTTGAATGCACCCTCTACCTGCTCCATTCTGTCCCTTAAATGTAGCAGATGGGGGTGGAGTAGCTGAAGTCCATTAAGGTGGATGTGAGGCCTCTGATTAGAAACAGCTCCCAGGCCAGTGACCCAATGAAGCCTGGCTTCTATCGTGTTAATGTTCGACTCCTGGTAAACTTTAGCTGTAGATTATTTACAGATCACCTAGTCCTCACTCCCAGCCAAGTCTTCGAACAACGTGCTCCTTAACAGACTGATAAAATAATGCCTTGCAAGCTTGACAACTTCCGGCCACTGCATAATACTTCAGAAGCCCCTTTTTCATTACATATCTCTATATCTATGTCTCTATCTATATCCGTAGCTGTATCAATATCTATATATCTATGTTCCCCTGAGGTTAAGAAATTCTTTAAAAGGTTCATAAAAATTCACAGATATCAATTTTTTAATTGAAAAAATAATAGGAATATTTACTTTATGGAATAAGGTATTACCTGATTCTAGAATTGAAAATAAAGCCAACTAAGGTCTTTAAAAGAAAAAAAAAATGAAGCTGTTTGTGGAGGCACACCCCTGTAATCCCAGCACGCTGGGGGACTGAGGCTAAAGGACTGCAAGTTCAAACCTAAGCTGGGCAACTTTGCAACTTAGTGAGACCCTATCTCAAGATAAAAATAATGCACTGAGATGTAGTTCACTGTGAAGGACCTGGGTTAAGTCCTTAGTACTGAAAAAAAAACATTGAAAGAAAGCAATGGGATGAAAGGATAAATTCATGTCTAGATTGCTGGTAACATCAAGAGCTGTCACATCTCTGGTCATCTTCGCCGGAGGAGACTTGTTCCTGGGAGTATGGGGAGTGTGAGGAGTGTGGTCATTTTATGGGGTGATTTGGAAGCCAGCTTCAGGCCCCAAAGCTCATACTCTGCATTTGTTGATTGCTAACTTTTCTCCCCTGATTCCTCACACTCAAGTAGAGGCCTCACACCCTGAGCCTCAGTTTTCTCATCAGTAAAATGGAACCAATCCCATAGGACTATAGTAAGAATTAAGTGTATGCGCATTGCCTGCAGCAGTATTCCTTGTGCAATAAGCTCTTATTACACTTTGGCTATTGTTATTATTAACTTAGCATCATTATCTACCATGCTTTTTATCCCAATGAAAATTCAGACTGAGCTCTTGACTACCTCCTGAAGAGTTCGAAGACTAAGGTGGGTCTGAAAAAACTTAACAAGGTGTTGAAGGAAATGAGAGAAAGAGAAAGGTTAATTTAGAGCTGCTTAGTAGAGAAGATCCCTTGTCTGAGGCCGGGAAAAGCTTCCAGGGCTCCTCCTGGAATAATCCAGACATTTTAGTCCTAGAACTTCAAGTTTGGTGAATTCTGACCAAGCCCAATCCAGTCCCTTTCTTTAACTTCAGCTGCCTGGAAGTTTGCTGAGGAGCCTAGAAGTGTCACACACCATTCTGAAACTGTCCTACTGCACTGAGCAGTAGAGAGAGCATAAAACTGGGTCTTGCACAAACCAGCAACATTGCTTTGAAAGAGCCATTCATCCTTTTGAGCTTCAGTTTCCTCATCTGTAAATCAGGCTTGATCAAAACAGTGACTTTGACTGAGTGCAGTAGCACAGGCCTGTCATTTTAGTTACTCTGGAGACTGAGGCAGAAGGACAAGTTCAAACCCAACCTAAGTAATTTAACTACTTAGCATGACCCTGTCTCAAAATAAATAAATAAAAAGGGCAGAGGATATAGCTAATGTAAAGACCCTGGGTTCAAGCCTTAAAACCAAAAAGAGAAAAGAAATGGAATCTGTGCGTTGTTGATGCCACTAAGGTAACTCATACCTTTTACCCATTATGCATCTGCTGAGACCTAAAATGCGTGAGCACCTGTCTAGATCGTGAAAATGTAAAGACCTGTAGATGGCTGCTGGCTTCTGCCCGGGGAACTGGACTTCTATCCTGGGCCACTTTGGTGGCAATTCCCAGTCGCACTTTTCAGTTGGTTGCTGCAGCTCCTGGCTTGAGAACATCATGAAGTTTTCTCACAGGTGTGAGCATTGCTGAAATATGTCCTCAGACACCTTCTTAGACCAGGGCAACGTGACTTTTCAGTGTAAACAGTGACTGAACACTGAAGTCTAGAGACGGCTCTGGGGCACTCTTGCGGCCTGTCTCTCTCAGTGTCTGCATCTCCTGAGCCTGCCTCGCCAATGTCACAGCTTCCAGATCCATCCTTCAGCATCTCCCCTCAGAGGGCATCACCATTTCTCTTGGCCTCTTTCTAGGGAACTCTTCCATCCACCCAGCTTTCTTCCACTGTCTTGCAGCCCCCTCCTTTCCTGCTCGTTCTTGAGCCCCAGTTCCTCAGTCCTTGCCTTCCTCCCCTCAACCTGACTGCGAAAGCACATGTGTGCACATTGTCAGCACTGACACTTGAGTGCTCATGGTGACGTTATTTAAAAATATTCGGGCCGGGCATAGTGGCACATGCCTGTAATCCCAGCATTCAAGAGGCCGAGGCAGGAGGATTGCTGTGGGTTTGAGGCCAGCCTGACCTACAAAGTGAGTTCAAGGCCAGCCTGAACTGCGTAGTGAGACCTTGCCTCAAAGATAAATAAAATAGAATAAAATAAAATAAAATGTCGATGCTCAGTTTCAGCCAATCCCACCACAATAGTTATCATTTTCATTTGACACAGTCATGGTTTACAGCTCAAACCCATAGAAGCAAAATTAGGCAGGAAACAAAATAAGTAAGAGAGTCTCCTTCCTCCCTCCTTCCCTCTGTCTCTATCTCTCTATCTCTCTCTGTCTCTGTCTGTTTCTGTCTTCTCTGTCTGTTTCTGTCTTCTCTGTCTCTCTCTGTCTCTGTCTCTTTCTGTCTCTCTGTCTCTTTCTCTCTCTCATGGCCCAGACTGGGCTCCAACTTGTGATCCTCCTGCTTCAGCCTCCTACAGTGCTGAGATTACAGGTGTGCACCACCATGCCCAACTTGGCTAGTTTTTAAAAGCATCATAGGTCTGTTCTGATTCCGCTGCGTGCTCCAACTTGTGCAAAACCCCTGCTGCCAGCCTAAGATGTAGAGTTGACCACCATTGTTTACTTCTGAAGTCTCTTAGTTACTTGCCGTGTCCAGATGCCTGCCCTTCAACACCCCATCTTGGCATTC
>RJWT010008636.1:0-26037 GCA_004365215.1 Cuniculus paca | reverse complement strand
AGAGAAAGGAAACAAAGGGAAATGGTGTTGGGATGACTGAATATCCACATACGTACTAAAGGATGAATTTGTACTCCTACCTTGTGCCATACATAAAATTAACTTAAAATGGGTCATAGGCCCAACTATAAGAGCTATCATTATACAATTATCAAAAGAAATCATAAGGATAAATCTTTGTGACTTTGGATTGGGAGTATTTTGCTTAATGATACCAAAAAAATGATAAAATAGATTCCAGACTTGATCAAAATTTAAAACTTTGGGCCGGGGATAAAGCTCAGTGGCACAGTTGGCAAGTATGAGGTCATGAATTCGATTCCTGGTAGGAAAAAAAAAATTTGAAACTTTGTTAAAGGACATCATCAAGAAAGTAAAAAGATAATTTACAGAATAAGAGTATTTGTAAATATGTACCTAATAATGGTCTAGTGGACAGAATATATAGAGAACTCTAAGAACTCAACAAAAAAAAAACTCAATAACAAAGAGACAAACAATTGAATTAAAAATTGGCAAAGCACTTTGTCTTAATCCATTTTCTATTGCTATAACTGAATATCATGGTCTTGATAATTTATAAAAGAATAAAGGTTTATTCAGCTTATGGTTCTGAAGAGTGGTAGGTCAGTGGGCTGCACCGGTCAAGGTCATCTTGCAAATAAGGATTCTGCAGAGTCCCGGGGTGGTGCAGGTGTCACATGGTGAAGGGCACATACAACAGACAGAGCAGAAACCAGCTTTTATCGCAGACCCATTCTCCAGATAGTCCACTAACCCTATGCAGAAGGGCAGAGCCCTCACAATCAAATCACTTCTTAGGTTCCACCTCTTAATGTCCCACAAGGGGGATTAAATTTTATCATTGGTAGAGATATTCAAACCACAGCAGACTTCAATAGGTATTCTTCCAGGGAGAGGTTCAAACTGCCCAGAGGCACATACAATAGTGCTAGGCCTCCTTATTCATTAGGGGAATGCAAATCAAAACCACAATGAGACACTACTGCATCTTAACATGATGGCTAAAATTTGAAAGAAAACACACACACATACACACACACAAATGTAGGCTAAAACTGGAGAAGCTGGAATTTTCTACATTGCTTTGGGAAGACAAAATGGTTCAGTTACTATAAAAAACAATTTGGTAGTTCCTCAAAAATTGAAACAGAGAATTACCATATGGCCCAAGGATTTCATCCCTAACTACATTCTTGAGAAAATTGAAACATATGTTCACTGAAAACCTTAAAAACTTTGTAACAGCATTATTTGTAATAGCCAAAAAGTGGAAACAAGCCAAATGACTATCAGTTGATGAGCGGATAAACAAAATGTGGGTATGTCATTACAATGGAATATTATTCAGTCATAAAAAGAAATGAAGTACTGGTATACATGGCTGAGCCTTGCAAACATTAAGCGAGGTTAAAGAAACCACAAATAAAAAAGAAAGTACTGCATGATTCTACTTCTGTTAAATGTCTGGAATAAGCCAGTTACCATAGAGACTGAAAGGAATTAGCATTACTCAACTTACCCCCACTACCCCTTCTCACTTCATCTTGTCTAATAATAGTCTCCCTTCTAGTTTCTTGTCATCTTTTTTTTTTTAGATTCCACATATTAAAAAGAACATGCAATGTTTGCCTTTTGAGTCTAGCTTGTTTTGCTCAACAAGATGACCTATCTTTAGTGTCTTGGTTACTTTCCTCTGGTTGCTGGGTCAAAACACCTGACACCCAAAGTGAAGCAAGGAAAGGTATTTAGCTTACAGTTTCTGGAGATTTCAGTCTATAATCAGCTGGCTCCAAGGCAGGGTGGCATGGCACTGGGGCAGCACTTCAAAGCAGCAGCAAGCAAAAGCAGCCAGAGCAACAGGGCAAAACGCAAGCCTCTTCTCTACTCTTATATTGTACATCGGCCACCACCCCACTTCAGGGTGGTTGTAACACACAAAATGTCCTTGCCCTCCTTTGCACAGGATGAGGTATTTACAAAGTAAGAACCTTGGCTCCCTGTCCAGTCTCTCAGTTAAACTTCTAAACTGCTCAAATTCACACAATGTATCAACCATAATATTTAGAGTCATCATTTTTCTGCAAATGACAGTTCCTTTTTATGGCTGGATAATACTCCATTGTGTAACTATATTGCATTTTTTCACCCATTCATATGTTGGTGGGTACCCTGGTTGTTGTGTATTATGCCCCAATAAACATGGATTTGCAGATATCTCTGCAGTATGCTGTCTTTAATTCCCTCGAGTATATGCCAAGGAATGGTATAGCTGAATCAAATGGTAGTTCTATTTGTACTTTTTGAGAAATCTCCACGCTGACTCCCATAGTAGCTGTACTAATTTTCATCCCATCAGCAGTGTAGAAGAGTTCCTTTTCCCTTACATCTTCACCGGCGTTTGCTCTTTTCTGGTTTCTTGATGATAACCATTCTGACTGGGGATAATAAAATAAAGTTGTATTTAAAAAGAAATGCATCAGTATGACTCAAATTGTGGCACAGGTCATGCTTCCATCACAGTGACCGCTTACAATGGTGACAGTGAAACCTGGAACATCTTGCCTAATGATTAAAAATGTTGACTTTCAATATAAGAAATGAATGATCAAGAAATAATTTAGAATCTAGATTACTAGCGAAAATACCAATATTATGTACAATTCAAATTCTAGGCTTCTAAAGTGTAAATTGCAGGAAGAAACTTGGATATAGGATCCCAGGAGTTTTGAAGTTGTCATTGTCCATAACTCAAGTGGAGATAAAAGAATTGTGGGCAGATAGGATAACTGGATTAAGCATCAATTCTTTTAAAAAGGACTATCTTGAACCTCATTAAAGTGATCTTGATAAGTATTAAAGAAACTACATGTGAAATTCCATAAATAAAAATTTATTTAATTTTAAAAGACAAAAAGAAATGCATTTGTAGTATGCTGCATATGTTACTTATACAATTATAAAAATCAAACACCAAATATGGATTTAGCAAAATCTGTATATCATATAGAACATATAATACATTATAAGAACACATGTATGGGACAATGTCAAAATGCTAATTCCTCATTTTACATAGACCAAACTCAATAGACAATTTCTGTAGCTAGAAACCAAAAAGTAACAATATAAAATTAATATCAAGAAATATGAAAGAAAATGACAAACGCAAGAGTTTATAAATTGAAAATCATTATCTTGGATGGGGAAAAGACAGAAACAGGTATTTTATGCATAAGCCTTTGACTTTTAAAGCAATATTAGATAAACATTCTTAAATAGAAATTTAAATCAATTTTAATTGATTCAATGGTAGTTTTCACTCATAACTCTGCTTCCTCAGTGAAAACTTTGTAATCTTCAATACAAATAACAGTAATAGTAATAAGGCTATCTGGATTCATATACCAAACTTGGAATTCCTGTTGTAAATTTTTCTTCTTCTACCTATCAAACAATAATCTTAGGTGCAGAAGAAATATAATTTAATAATCGTATTTCTTTGAATGTCTTAATGTTACCACTTTAGTTGCCTTTCTTAACTATTGTCTCAACATCAAATTCTACATTGAATCAAACTATGAATAATTCATGTTGGTGAAATAAATGGATTAGTGCTTCTAGCTTTCAGAGTCTGCAAACCTTATCATTAGGAAAGATGTCGTTTTCCATTGGTAATCCATCAAGAATCACAATCCAACTTGCAGCTAGCAGGTATTCAGATGTGGGTCAGGTCATCAAACAAGATGTCACCCAGCTCATCATGGCCCTGGTTCCTTCCTGCACATTCCAGCGCTTGCCCATCCCATCATCTCCTAACCTAGAGCTTTATTTGCAGCAACCACAACCCTCGTCTCCAATGCTTTGTAGAAACAGCCTCATTATCTGTAGTATTGTAACAGTAGTTAGAAAGCGAATGACATTCAATTAAAATGATATTAGCAGCTCAGGAGTGATTTTGTTTAATTTACTCCTACTCAGATGTAAAAACATTAGCGACTTTTTTAATTGGACCTCATAATGTCTAACTCCTACTCGAATGCAATGAAATTAAAGACTTTGGTGCCTAAATACCGCTTAATTTACTCCTACCCATCTATAATGACATTAAAGATGCTTTAGGGTAGATATTGTTTCCAATCAATTTTATTCAAAAGAAATCTGAGCTCACAGGTACTATTATTAAGCATATAATAAAATCACACAAGAAATATATCTTTACAATTGGGGATAGGGCTGGTTCTAGTAATATTAAAATGTAATAATTTTCATTTTAATGCAAGGATATTAAAAAGTAATACCTTAAATAGAAGATTTTATAAAGTTTTCAATTGTTTAAGCAAATATATGATTCCCAACCAGTTAAAGAAATGCACACTGTTACATATAAGTCTGAAGCACGTTGACTGAATTATAATATATGAATGGCTTATGCTTGATAAGAAATTTTATCTTAAACATGGCTTATAGAAAAGCAATTTTCTTATTATTCTAATGTTAATTTCAAAAATCCTTTTCCTATGTTAGTTTAAATGGTGATACTCTTTGAGTCTTTATTTTCATGGAAAGCCTATTTTTAAACAGAACACAATTTTGAGTCTTTATGAATTTGAAATAAAGTGATTACTTAATAAGTAATCACTGAAAAACAAAACAAAACAAAGTAATTGCTGAAAGGTGGAATAGAAATTATTATCAATAACAGTAGCTAGGAGACTGAGGCAAGAGGATCATTGCAAGTTCAAGACCAGCCTGGGCTACAAAGTGAGTCCAAGGCCAGCTGGAACTGCATAATGAGACCCTGTCTCAAAAAGACAAAAAAAAAAAAGTATCTAATATTTACAGTCTCTACTATTTGCCAGACAAGACTCTGAGCACTTAAAAATGTATTAACTCATTTAATTCTTCAAATTGAGTAACGTTAAGCAGTATTGATAGTTTAGAGATGAATACAACAAAAGGATAGATGAAGGAATAGATGAGTGGTGGATGTTGCTGTTACAATTTTTTGGGTTGCATTTAGTTCAGGAAACCTATGAAGCACTTACAAACTCAGACACTAAAACGTGAGACGGTTCCCAACAAAATTAAGAAAACGTGATCTTAAAAAGTGTTTAGTGAATGCACAAATCCCCATAAATATGTCTACACATATACGGGGTATTGCAATCAGGAAATAGTTTGCATACTTAGAAATAATTTCCCAAGATGATTTCTTTGACAAGAATGGTTTTTTAAAAGATCTAACACTAATGATATAGTTGCTCCTAAATTCTCTCGGCAGTCGAAATATGCTGGCCACAGCTTTCGTCTGGTGTGCTCTCAGATGCTATAAGTAGCTATTTAGACTGTCCTGTAGCGCTGCTGTGGCTGAAATGCAGGGCTCTTCTCAGACCGACAAGCAGAGGCCACAGTGAGGAAATGTTTTCGTAACAGATGTCAAGGCAGGTATATAGCTGCCTGCGTCTGAATCCTTGGCTCTGCCACTTGTTGATCTTTACAAGATAGCTGTTTCTCTCAGCCTCAGTTTCTTTGTCTCAGTGAGAGCGGTGAGCTTCATTGTTTTCCTGAATATACTGCTAACGTAATATTTCCTGTGCTGGTAAATGTCATTCACTTCATTTAAAATTGTTTGATCCAGACTCAGGAGTCATCCTAGATCTTTTCCTCTCTTTATTCCTACACCCAGTGAATCATCTCCAAGTCTGTGTATTTAGTTCGTAATAGAGCATCTCAACTGCAATAAGCCACTGTACAGTGTATGCCTAATAAAGGGCAATTGTCCACCATGGTCACTCTCCCAACCTTTAGAGTTCCAGCTTTTCGCTAGAAGTTGCTAGGATGCAGGGATGATACACTTCATTCTCAATGAACTTCCTATCCAATGCGAGAGATAAACAATAAAATCTTCATTTCCAATATGATGTGAAAATAAGAATACAACCATAAGCACTAAGCACTAAGAATACAACCATACCTGATCGCAGGCAATATCGATTTGGAGAGCATCTGACTGCATGGACCAGAACAGCAAACCCTGGCGATCACGTCAGATGTGGCTTTATTTTTATCCAATAACAAAATGTCCAGAGGTAGGCAGTCCAACTCTGCTACCTCGGCTCAAGAAATGCAAGTCTCTATGACCAGTCTAACTTCCTACTTCGCCAAGGTATGGCTTTTGTCCTGATGGCCCCAAACATGGCGACACTACCTCCTTGATCCATGATCAAGATAGGAAAAAGTTGGGAAAAATCTCTAAACCTCTTTTTCCACATCTTATAAAAATTCTGTAAGTAACCAGTATCTTTTCTAATTAACTAATAAACTGCCAAAAATAACAATAATCAGCTTCAGATGCCTGTTGTTAAAACATCACTGATCTACACCTTTACCAACTTGTATTTAAGACTTACTAAATTACTTGCTATGTCCTTGATGAATAAATATCATTTTAAAAAATGAAGCTGGTTATGGCGGTACACACCTGTAATCCCAGTACTCGGGAGGCTGAGGTAGGAGGATCACCACAAGTTTAAGGCCACCCTTGGGTACACAGTGAATCCAAAATCAGCCTGGATTACATAATGACACTCCGTTTCAATAAAACAACAAAAACAAAAACGTGAATAGCAGCTGGGCACGGCGGTGCACTCCTATAATCCCAGCACTCCAGAAGCTGAAGCAGAGGATTTCCTTCAAGTTCATGGCCAACCTGGGTTACAAAGTGAATTCAAAATCAGTCTGCACCACATAGGGAGAACTTGTCTCAACAAAGTTTAAAAAGTGAATAGAAATAATGAAATACAACCCTGAAGTTGCGATACTTATATTTAACTATGATACTTACATAAAGCTATAACTTTTTTTGTTTTTTATAACATTTTATATAACTCATAGAACCGTTGTATAAAAATTCACACAAAGTTGCTAGACAGCATACAATTTGCAAAAATGTCCTGGGTTTTTGTTACATTCAGTTTCCTAAGGATGCATTCAAATCAATGATAAAATCCAGACAGTATTCAACAATTTATTATCTTTGCTAATGCTAGTCTCATTATTTTGTCTCTTCATAGTATTAACTCTGATATCCACTTTGTACAGGGTCTGCTCTTACTAGGATGTCAGAAAAACATTAAAGCTGGTTCTACCCAAGGCGAGGCATTTCCAGATAGCAGTGATGGTCCCCAGGGCACCCGGCCACACTTCAGGACTGAGGATCTGCACAACTACACAGCCTCCCGCCAGGAGTCTCAAGGCCCCTGCCATATAACCGTTTTCATATTTAAGCAATTTCTTCATGTCAAAGTTGGCTTTAAATTATCTGGATCACTTTTGAATAAATAGCTGCTTCATTTCAACATAGAATATGCTCCTATGTGCGTGTGTGTGTACTCGTGAATGCGCGTGTGTGTGTGGTATTGGGAGTTGAACCCAGGACCTTGCACAAAATGGGCAAGCACCCTACCACTGAGCCTCATCACTCATCATGATGAACGTAATTGTCATGTATTGTAAACAAGTACTAATAAAATAATCTTTTTAATTTTTTTAAAATTTGCCCAGGCTGGTCTTGAATTTGCTATCCTCTTGAATTAGCCTCCTAGTAACTAGAATAACAGCCATGCACCAGCACACCTGACCATGTAGAACATTTTTTATAGAGTGCTTAATAAGATAACAAATTAATACCTAAAAATTGAAGTTTCAAAAATTTCTATGGCTTATTGTCATGTAGCTGTTCACTGGAAACTATGAACAGTTAAAATTGAATTGAGGCTATAATTTTGGGGGGTTAAGGATAAAGTCATCATTGTCCCCCCAAGTGACATTACCACTGAATAGACCCCTTCCTCAACCTGTGGAGACACAAGCCCTAACATCACACTCCCAAGGGGATTTCATTATTCAAGCATATGAATCATACCCTCTGAATTTTAAGGAGACCCAATCAGCCATTTCCACACAATCAAAAATATTAGACCCAAACAATGTTCTTTACAGGGATGGAAGTGTGTATGTTGTGGTAAAGATACAACACAAAGATATCCACAAGAAGGGATGATAATTAGGAAAACTCAAGAACTAGTTTTGTCTCTTCTAAAAGTAATGTTTCTTTATTTTTTTAAAGATCATCTGGCTGGGGATGTAGCTCAGCAGCACAAATGCCTACCTGGTAAGCACAAGGTCCTGAGTTCAATTCCTGGTACCAAAAATAAAAATAAAGATCATAATTGTGGGTGTTGACAATAAAAGTCCTGGCTGAGCCTAAACAATAGCTGTGAAAAAAAAAAAAAGGAAAAAAAATTGAACTAATGTGCAAGAAACCAACAAGATATCAGATACATCCCTGGAAATAATCTGTGTTTCTCTGTGCATAAAGGGATAACATCCGAAAAACAGTAGTAGCAGCAACAGCAATAGTAGCAGTGGCTATAATGGGGAGACAATAGCAGCAGGAGCAGTGGCAGCAGTGGCAGTAGCAGTAGTTGTAATGGTTCCAGTAATCCACCACATCCCTATGTCCCTGATAATTTTTCATTTATTATTTTGGTACCACCAACCTTGCCTGGAAAGTTCACTCACAGTGATTTCTTGTAATTCCCAGGAGGACCATCCCACACTCTTTCACTCTGAGGATCATCTTCCATTTCCCTCCCGTGATAGAGTAGACATTTGTGGTCTTCCAAAACTTATGTATTAAGCCCTAATCTCCAATATGATAGCATTTGGAGGTGGGGCCTCTAGGAAATAATTATGCTAATATAAGGTCATGAGGGTGAGGTCCCAATAATGATACCAGTGTGCAAATAAGAAGAGGAAGCCGGGTGTGGTGGTGCATACCTGTAATCCCAGCATTTGAGAGGCTGAGACAGGAGAATCATTGCGAGTTCGAGACCAGCCTGGGCTACAAAGTGAGCTCAAGGCCGGCCTGAACTGCATAGTGAGACCCTGTCTGTGCTTTCTCTCACTCCCAACTCATATGAGGACCAGTGAGAGGACAACTTCCCGTGCGCCAAGAATACAGCCCTCACCAGAAACCTTTACCTTGAACTTCCAGACTCCAGGATTGCAGGATATTAATGCCCTCTATATCTGCTGTGGAAGTCACCCAGCCTGCTTGTAATAACCCAAACTCACTAAAACGTCTCCTCTCTGTTCCAGCTTCCACAACCATAGGTAAGACCCAGGTTTTGAGCTGGGACTGGTGGCGCACACCTGTAATCCTAGCACTCGGGAGGCTGAGACAGGAGGACTGTTGTGAGTTCGAGACCAGCCTGGGCTACCAAGTAAGCTCAAGGCCATCCTGAACTGCATAGTGAGACCCTGTCTCAAAAACACAAGGCCTGGGGATTTAACTCAGCGACCTAAGCGCCTGCCTGTCAAGTGTGAGGTTGTGAGTTTGATCCCTGGTGCCAAAAAATAAATAAATAAATAAATAAAGACCCAGGTTTCTAAAAGTCAAAGAATCAGTGGACAGCTGCTGTCCTCCGTCAGAAGTCAGAGTTTACTGTCACATGAATCCTAAGTAGCAAGATCTTACTCTGTCCCCTGAATCAGACTCTGTCCCATGAATGCTATAAATGTGCTGTCAGAAGACCATGGGAGTAGTTTTCAGACTACTGCAGTTACTTCTGAACTGCAGCGCCTCACCCAAGGAAGCAGGTCCATGCAGACCAAGCCACAGGAGAGCAGTACCCTTGCCTCACCTGTGCTTCTTCTCAGTGTTGCATTCGCAACTGCCCGACCGCCTGCATACACACTTGCATACCCAGCAGCCGTTTAAGAATTCCTTTATAAACTACGAACAACCTGCCTGTTATACTCAGGGGTTGCAGGGAGAAAGAGTATAATCAGGACACAGAATTTATAATATTATTTATGATGGTTACCCAGTGTTAAACACAAGAAAGTGCAGGAAATCTGTCCACAACATCAAAGTCTGTGCTGGTTAGGCCCAAAGGCCAGTGGTGGAAGCTAGAAAGTCTATGCCAGCGGGATGAAGGATAAGTGCTAGGAGGTTGAGGGTTCTACAGTGGAACCAAGAAGCAACACTCAAATAAGAACCAGGGCTCCCCAAAAAGTACCACAGCCATCCTCAGCGATGATGAGGTCCCGCACTCCTCTGATGATGAGAACAGTCAAGTACATGCCAGGAAGCCAGCGTGACAACTTCTCCTGGAGTTTAAACAGCAGCCATCTTCCCCTCCAGAGCCAGGAAGCGATGCTCAACATAAGGACCAGAGCTCCCCAAAGTGAACCGCAGCCACTCTCAGCGACGAGGTCCTGAGCTCCTCCGATGATAATGGCCAAGGTCATATTGGGGAGCCGGCCTGACAAGCTCCTCCAGGAGAACCAATGGCTCCAAACAGCAGCACTTAGGAGAACCCACAACGCCACGCTCTTCCTCTCCACGTCTCTTTTTATGCTGATAACTTTCCTCAGGTGGATTGTCTACATGCAGCACCATGCCGATTTAATTCAGCTGGTGCCGAGTTGACCACCAGTTTTTAATCCATAACACTGCCCTTCACAGAGTAAAGGTAGTGGAATGGGTGAACACACAAGTCTTCATTATGAGCAACTCTTGTTTCATTCCTAGGAGATTTCTTAGTGCCTGGTGTAAATAAGTTTCTATCAGGGAGTTATTTGTGAGGCTTGAGGAGGCTTATCATTATGCCCATGTCACAGATGGAGAAACTAAGGTGCAGAAAAGTTCAGTAGACTTTTCCAGGAGCTCCTCTACCTCATTACGTTGCCAGGGTATCACACACAGCTTTTCATCTGGTATAAGTAAAGCTTCTCATGCTATTGCTTTTAACAGCTTTTTAGCTCAGTATTTACTCAGGGTAATAAGGGGAGAGTGACAGTCTAATGAGATTAACAAATAAGTTCATGGTCAAAAAAAAAAAAGCTCAGTTTTTGAAAGTCCATGACCACACTTTCCTCAAAAAATGCCTAAGGGCACTCAAGCTATTTACTTCCCCTTAAAATAAGAAGAAAGTGAGGGCCTTGTACAATTTCCCACACTGTCTGACCCTGCAAGCTTTTGCCAGGAGAAAGGAGCTCTGTATACGGCTGCAGGCTGATTTCTATGCCTGTCCTCTGAATGCTCGATTGTCAGGCAGGATTCTGGGTGTATAATTACAGGACTATACTGCATTACGGAAAACCAATAGGTCTGGGTTTTGATGAGAATTTGTTTCATTACGATCCTTAATTTCAAGTCAAATGGTTTAGAGTTTGGATTTCCAATGCTTTGTGGAAATACAAAATTTACTTTCTCAAATACGTTTTCATTTAAAGTGCTTAAAAATGGGATGATGCAAGTACTTTTCTTACACTTCTATGAATTTGTTTTCCTATGTCACATAAACAGCAGCATTGTGGGATTAGTCTCCATAAAAATTTCATGGGTCTATTTTCCTATGAAAAACTTTTTTAAAATGCTTGCTTACGTATCAGTCATTCAGGAATTCCTTTATAAACTGCAAACGTTCTGCCTGCTGAGAGTTTTGCTGTCCTTCCATTCCCAGATTTCCATGTGTCATTTGTCAAACATGATCCTACAGTAGGTTGGGTCTAAGGAGGATGCTTTGGCCAGAGAATTTTAAAATCTTCTTGACATATTATGCTCAAGATTCCCACTTGCAGGGAAAAGACCCAAACAGCAGCCCTGGGTAGGACAGTTAGTGGGCACCAATGCAGAAGCAAGGTCTCCTTGCTTCGTGAGCCATTCTATCAGTTACCAACTGTAGTTACTATTCTGGAAAGCAAAGACACTATATTGATCTACGTGATGAATGTAACATATGTATTACAGGTCTTCGGCAACTGTGACGGACTATGAAAAGTCTTATTTTCATAGTTGCCCGACTGAGGTTGTCACAGGTCAATGGCCTTTGGCCTCACACTGTGGGTCTTCAAGGTTCTCCCACGCCTGACTTCCTTTCTTTTCATCTCCTTCCTCTTGAAAGTCAGAACCCCTATCTTTGAAGACCACACTGGCACTCTGCTACAGGGAACCTCTGCTTCCAAATGCAGCGCACGCACGAGGAGGGAGTGACTCAAGGACAGAGATTGTGTCTGCACGGCGTCCACTCGGCCCGAGCTGATCCAGAAAGCATCCAGTCGGATTAGAGGGTCAGAAGCTTTGGAGTCGCAAGATAAAGCAACTAGCAGCATATATTTTTGGTTTTTTTACTTTAAAAACAAAATCTTTTCCAAGGGTTACCTTGGAAATGGCTATGGCATCAACTAGGGAATGAAAAAGAAATTGCAACCATTTAAAAGGAATCAAATTTTTAAAAACATAACGAAGAGTTTTTGTGAGTGAAAATTTATATTTAGCAAAAGCTTCCCAGATCCCCCTGCCCTCAGGGATGTATTTTCTCTCTTTTCTCTAAAGTGTCCTGCTAATGCAATATTCACATTTCTTTATATCATGGTCATTGCACTGCAGGTTCAGTGGTGGCAAAACTATGGCGTCTGTGTTCTTCTTTTAAGACAAATGAGGTTAATGTATGAGTTGTTTTTTCTAAAAGCCTCCATACTTGGGTTTATTGCAGTGTTGGCGCTTTGTGATAAATAAGGGTTTGGTTGCAGTTGGGACACTCAGCTCTGAAAGGCTCACCAGCACTGTCCGAGGCCACTCATGAGACTGTCTGTTTCCTGGAGGAAGAAACTAGAGATTTGATACCTCTGTGCTTCCCCCATCACTAAGTCTAAGATGTAATATAAATTTTAATGAAGAGTTGATGAATGGAGATTTGCTAGTTTATTTACAAAATATTTTGGCTAAATATTTACCTGAGCAGCCACCAGTTATGTAACTGAAAGGTCAGTAGTATGTACTGAAAAGAAAATATTGATTTGAGGCTCTGAAACATAGTTGGGAAAATATTGGTTATATTTGATTATTGATTACTTTAAGAAACAAGTTTTTATTAAACTCAGGGAGACTTACTTTTCTTTTTTGCCCCCCAAAAAGGATTAGTTTTTCAAAATAAATTATTCTTCCAAATATTCCTTAGGAGTATTTCTGGGCAGACTGTCACTAAGTTAGGATTTTAAAGTAATATGTTTTACTTTAAATCCTTTTTTAAAAACATATTGCATGTGCAAGGTCCTGAGTTTGAACACCACCTTTGAAAAATACAATTATTAATACAGTCGGCCTTTGGGTTCCACATTCACATATTTAATCAACCATGAATCAAAAATACTCAAAAAAAAGAAATGGATATGTACTGAACATGCATAATTTTTTTCTTGTCATTATTCCCTAAGTAATTCAGGCATGGCATTGGCATGGTATTAGGTATTGCAAGTAATCTAGAGACAATTTAAAGTATAAGGAGAATGTGTAAGTTCCATGCAAATAATGCATCATTACATGTAAGGGACTTGAGCAGCTTCAGATTTTGGAATCCGTTTGGGATCCTAGAAACAGTCTCCAGCAGATCAGAAGGTATGACTGATTACACATAAGAGTTTTAAAAGATTAGACATTAAAAAGTAAAAACTAATATTTGCTCCTCATCAAGTCCCACAACGCTGTGTGATACAGAAGCAGAGCTCGCCCATTCGCGTATGAACAAAAGAAAGGTTTCTATGGAAAGCAGGACTCTCAGAAGACAGTTTTGTGGAGACCCTTACGTGACTTACAATCCTGAGACAAAGGAGATAAGACAGAATCATACATCGAAATTAACTACTATAGAAGTTTATTTTACTGGAAACTGCTGGCTTCAGTTATGCCCCTCTCGATGAAAATTAGTTGCCACAGCAAGCAGCCTGCAACCACGTTAGGCACAGGAGGACCTCGTAGACTGCAGCACTTATGCTCATCTCCTGGGATTTTACTGAAATGCAGATTCTGGGTCAGAAAGTTGGAGGTGAGGCCTGAGATTTTGCATGTCTCACAAGCTCTTAGGACAAATTAGTGCTAGTTTGGGGACCACATTTTAATAAGTAAGTTTTGAGAGGGTGCCCTTCAGTGACGTCATATCCTGGTGGGGGTGGTCTTCAGGGACTCACTGTAGGACAGGCGGTTCACAGTTAGGGTCACTTCCCAATTCAGGGCTTTGGGATTAGAGGCCTTTTATTCCTCCAAAGGCTGTGGCATCATGAGGTTGTCAGTCCAGGCAGACACAGTGCCAGTGAGAAAATAGAATCCAAAAGTAAACCAAAACTTAGAAGTTAGAAAACAAAGACAAAAACTGAATTAAAACACATGGGAAAAGCTGGAGAGTAAGGATGGGTAATGGAAAGACCAAGAGAAATAAACAGGTTCAGTAGGTAAAATGCAGCCATTCTAGCCAGGCACAGTAATGCATACCTGTAAGCCCAGCTCCTCAGGAGGCTGAGGCAGGAGAATTGCAAGTTCCAACCTAAAGTGGGCAATTTAGCAGAATCCTATCTCACAATAAACAAATTAAAAGGCCTAGAATGTTGCTCAGTGAAAGAGCCCTGGTCTCAGTCCCCAGTATCGGGGAGGAAAAGTGGGGTGGCAGTGGGAAGATGGCAATTCTGAAGCCAATCCTGTGTAGTTTGGATCTCCACAGGGACATTAATTTTTTTTTATTGGTACATTTTAGATATACAAATTCACTTTCACCATAGGGAACTTGTACCTGTACCTGATACATCTTGCTTTTTTCCCATTCCCCTCCCCTCCCTTCAACCCCTCTTCCCTTCCTTATTTATAAAAGCTTTGCTTCCATTTTTTCCTTCTATACTTTTATCTTTTGTTTACCCCTGCTCCCTCCCTTGTTCTCCTTCCTATTTGAAAATTTTCTTCTCATTTCCCAATATATTTATACTTTCAGCTTTTCACACCAGAGAAACAATGTGATATTTAAACATGTGTGTCCAATTTATTTCACTCAAGAGTATGAGCTCAAGGTGCTTCCCTCTGCCTAAAACTGTCTCTAGCTTATCCTCCTTTGTGGCAGGATAGTACTCCATTGTATAAAAAAACCACATCTTCTTTATCAGTTGATGGGCACTTAGGCTGTTTCAAGACTTAGCTATTACAAACTGTGCCACTATAAACATGGGTGTGCATATATCACTGTGGTGTGATGCTTTTAATTCTTTCAAGAAGATACCAAGATGGGAAATACCTGGGTCAAATGGAAATTCTACTTTTAATTTCTTGAAGAATCTCCACACTGACTTCTAGAGTGGTTGCACCAGTCTACACTCCCACCAACAGTGAGAGGTATACCTTTTTTCCCACAGCCCCACCAATCATTTATTATTGGTTGTTTTCTTGATGATAGCTATTCTTTCTGGAGTGAAATGGAATCTCGGTGTTGTTTTAATTTGCATCTCTCGAGTGACTAGTGACGTTGAACATTTTTTCATATATTTATTTGTTGTTTGTACTTCTTCATCTGAGAAGTGTTTATTCATTTCAAATGCCCATTTATGCATTGGGTCTTTAAATTTGGAGAGTCTGATCTTTTTTAGTTGTTCATATATTCTAGATATTTGTCCTTTGTCTGAAGAACAACTAGCAAAAATATTTGCCCATTCTGTGGGTTGTCTCTTCACTTTATTGATGATTTCTTTTGCTGCGCAAAAGCTTTTTAATAAGATGAGATCCCAGTTGCTGATTCTTTGTGATATTTCTTGCACAATCAGAATTTTGTACATAAAGTCTTTGCCTACACCTGTGTCTCCAAGAGTTCTCCCTATTCTATCCTCCAGCAGACTTAGTGTTTCCATTTTAATATTTAGACCTTTGGCCCATTTTGATTTTAGTTTAGTGCATCTCATTTTAATCTTCGGCATGTGAACAGCCAGTTTTCCCAGCACCATTTACTAAAGAGGTTATCTGTCTTCCAGTGGAGGTGTTTGACCAGGAAAATTAATTTTCCATGCAGTCCAGTTTGCTTCTCTTGATCCTCAGAAAACTTTTAAAAGACCCAGCACTCCAGAAGGCTGAGGCAGGAGGATCATAAGCTCAAGCTCAGTCTGGGCAATTTAGTGACTTGGCAAAATCTTATCTCAAAATAAAAAAGGGCTGGGGAACGTAGTTTAGTGAAAAGAACCTGGGTCCAATCCCCAGTACCAGTTTAAAAAGGGGAAGAGCTCACCTGAGTCAGATGAAAATAATGTGGAAGCAATCTGAGCAGTACAAAGCCTCAGTAAAGGCTTGACAAATCCATTAGGGCCAGGAGTTTCTCTGAATTTCTTTTTTCTAATTTTAAGCTGTCTTCTCTATAATATTCCCAACTGGTTTAGGAAGAAACACCCTATAACCAAAGCTGTTACTGTCTTACCGCAAAGCCTATGACTATTCAGTCACAGTAGGTAGGAAAATAAGGAATCTAAATAACCTGATGTCCATCCAGGACAGGTTTTATTGCCAAATAAGTTTAGGTCAAGTCAGGTTTTATCACTAAATGAGTTACAAAATTTTAAAAATGTATGACTTCCAATAATTTGAGCACTTCAGAATTACGATCGAAGGGAGTTACGGACCTCTTTGCCAACTCCTCGGTCTCCACCAGGAATGTTCAGATTTCTTCAAACAGGCAGTGCTCACATATTTCCTCCCCGCTTCCTAAGATAAACTTATCCTTTTTTCAATTATGCTGAAGTGTAAATGACTAAGAGCCAGTTCAAATATATTTTGACTCAGATAACAACTACATTCTCAGGTGGAATTTAAGGCATTAACTAATAATTAGTTTGATCTAAGAGTTTAGCATCCAGATAGAGTCTAAGTGGAAAATGAGTAAATGGTTCGATTCAATTAAGTAAATTTTACCTAGTTATAAGTTACTCCTTGCTTTTGAACTAACGTACACCTTTGAAGGTGACTTTGCAATCATTATCTCATTCCTCGTGTATTAGCATTTTTTTTAAGTTGAGGAAACTGAGGTTCAAAGAAGTGACTTGTCCAAGGTCATTGGGTTAAAAAGAGGCAGAGTCAGAAATCAGACCTGGGAGTTAGCTGAACTCAGACCCTTTCTGTGCAATTTTGGCTAGAAATGTGACTATCTTGTCCCCCACTTTGGTGAAATGCCGATACAAAAGTAGGCGATGGTGATTCACTGCGGATATAGTAAAATGCATGGAGAAATGTATGTGTCCTTTATTAGAATGTGTTCCTATTGCCTGATAGCTAGTAGGCCAATTCTGAAGCAAATGTTCAGTCTGATACAAATATTATAATCCTCGAGGTGTTTTTGCTCTCTCTATAATTTCTAATAGTCTCAGTAAAGCCCTGGACTTTGAATCCCGAAAGCAAAGTTGCTTAGGTCAATTTTACTTTAACCACGTGAGAGGAAATTTGAA
This sequence comes from Cuniculus paca, assembly GCA_004365215.1. Taxonomy (NCBI): domain Eukaryota; kingdom Metazoa; phylum Chordata; class Mammalia; order Rodentia; family Cuniculidae; genus Cuniculus; species Cuniculus paca. The sequence goes on along the minus strand of RJWT010008636.1, from coordinate 8,703 downwards.
GTGCTGTGGAAGTGGCAAGAGCTCGATTCCACATTTATTGCACATACTACCTAGCTAACAGTCGGCGCTCGATAAATGTTAAATGAATGAATGAATGTATCTCCTGTAATTACCAGATTCCCTCCTGTCATTTTGCCTAAGTCGGTGACTCCCCTCCCTCTGTTGCTGAGTAGATACAACGTTCCCTAAAACAAATGTTGGAATCAAAGTGTAGGAGTAAGGTTAATTTGCTTTAAAGAATGAATCAAGGAGTTGTTTTAAAAAATAATGCCACCAGTTCCGAAGAAATATAGAGTGTATACACGAGTAAACTAGCAGCTAAAATATATTGTGCATTTATCTGCACTAGGAAATTTCTTATCGCTCATATCGTACTTTCTCTGAAAGGCTCCCTTGATTACACCAGGAGTAGTCCTTTATTCTGCCTAGTGTGGCATACTGGAGTAACATTTTGCTGGGATGCATACCTCACTCTTGGCAACCATACTCCTTTTCATGTTATACTTAACAAAAGGTGTTCATGAATCAGCTCGAAATCTCAGTTCATATTTAGATGACGCATTTTCTTCAACTGAACAACAGTCCACAGTTACAAATGCCAAACAGGAAAGGCACATCTGCGAAAAACAAGCCTCTTAAGCTGGAAGAATGAATAATGATGATGTGTGGGTTGTGCTTTCTATACAGCAAACTCTGGGAAGACCTTTCTGTTGTGAACAGCTATCTGATAACAATTGAAGAGGCTTTGTGCTCCTACCCACCTCCCACTCTCTTTTGTATCGGCAGCTCTGCAGGGGAAAGGGGGATTGGGAGTAAAGATTCCTTGGTCATTAGAAACTCAGGTATCGATTCAGAATCTCAGAAGCTGGGGGTAGGGATGTTGTTTTTTTTTTGTTTGTTTGTTTTTAAATCACTCGTAGTTTTAGCAAAGAGTAAATCCTAGAGATGAGTGTTATCTTTGGAGATAGGGAAATGTTTCCCACTTTGAGTTTTAAATCCCAACTAGAAACCACGTGATAATGAACCAGATACTGAAGTAAAATACTGGTTCGGTTTGTGTTTAATTAAGGTTTTATGATTATGAAGCAATTCCACCTTCATTATACAAATATTATATGCAGGTTTTCCCACTTTTATTTGGCAATTCCAGCCATTTTAGAAATGTGTGTTTGTTTCTGGTGTGTGTTTACTATTTAGTAAAATAAAATATGAGTGGCTAAGAAGTTGGCAAATTTGTATACTTTGTGGTACTTTTTGATTCATAGTAACATTTATAACTTATAACTCTCTTTAGCTTATAGATCCTTCTCTGTTACTGTCATAAAATTGCCATAATAATAAAACCCCCCCTTCCCATACAGAATTCCATTAACGGTTTTGCTACTGTGATTATTGCTAGTGTTTCATCCATCATGAGAAGAGTCTGCTACTGAGGAAGAAGCTAACAGTATTAACCCTGGAACCTCCCACCTCCTCCCCCCGTCCCCAAACTCAATTAAACCAGCATCACATCAAGACACACACAAAAAAGCTGCCGCCTATTTACATAACACAATGATCGAGTAATAAATCAACATTAATCATGAATGTTGCAACAAGTCACTGAAAATGATGCTTGACCTCACCATGGGTTGGACTCATCCATCCATGAAGAGCATTTATTTCCAACTGGGAGCAACTTCCCACTCCTAAAGGATAGGATTGAACACTTCAGACACATATGACAAGTAGGGTTGATCTTTCCTTCCAGATGTCACTTTCCTTTTTTCCTAACCCCATTACCTCTTAATTCTGAGACAATCTCACCACAAAAATTACTTGATTTCCAACACCTGAAGAGTTCAACTGCCCGCTTTCTTCAAAGCCACTCTTAACATGTCTTGATGATGCACTCCCCATTAACACAGAATTTAGCCACAAAGTGTGTCGCACAGTCCTAGGCTCCTGGTTTCCAGCAACATGAACAGTATTCTGTTTGTGTAGTTAAAGGAAAAATGAAGGTTAAAATTTTTACTAGTTTATGGGAAGTGTTTCATGGGTCACAGTTCCACAGGGCAACATCCTTGCATTTGTTACAGTTTGAGCTGTTCTGTGTCAAGCCTACCTGCTTTCCCTGTGCTCACTTCCTCCTGAGGATCCTCAGTTACAAAACCACCCCTGTCAAGGACAGCGACCAGCAGCAGCTTCACCTTTGAGCTTGGCATGAAGTCACACCCCAGCAAGGTGATCTTGACTTTTCATCCTATCACACTTTTTAGTACGTGGTCATTAGAGACAGGAATGAATTTCTCTCCTGTGGGGATGTGCTTCATCAGGTCTCTGAGCTGGTGCATATGTGCTTCGTGCTGTCCACAAAACTTCCTTTCTCCTTGTCCCCCAGACTTCCACCCACTAGGTGTCTGTCTGGAAATCTCTTACTTACAACTCAAGCCGCCACTCCACACAGCTAAGCCCTGGAGAGATCTCCCCAGAGACTCTCTGTGCTCCACCTCACTTAGTTTGGGTTTTCTTTTGCAGTGCATTTCTGCCTCTAGCTTCCACCCAACACTACAATGGGAGGTAGCAGGAACCGGGCATCAGGTCATTCTATTTTTGCATTTCAGAAACTAACATGTGCCTTTCATGAGTAGTCAGCAGTAAAATGTGATGAATGAATGAGTGAAAAATTCACAATTCAACAGAATCCAAAAAAGAGAACCACTTGGATGATGACTGTGTTTCAATTATCAACATTCCTCTATCAAGGCAAAATTAAACTGTCTTGCATTTGACTTAACTTATTAATCTACCCAATTGCTCCTCAAAACATATACCCCTTCTTAACTATTTGGATGAACAAGGCAGATATGTGTTTAAATACCAGTTGTTCCCTCATTAGTTCATTGATTAAAATGGCATTATTAAAACAAGCTATGACTAATTCACTGTTTTAATTAAAAAAAAGGATATCTGCACACAAATATCAGCCTGTATTGGACATAAATTATACATCATTACACTGATTATCTGCTATGTTCAATGACATAGAAGTTGAACATGATAGGAATATGATGTGATATTTAAATTAGTATCTTACACACCCATATGTTAACTACATGCCATTTCCCCCGTGACAAACTGGTTAAATAACTTAGATAATGTTTTAACACACATCATTATATGAAAAAATTAGAATAAACTGTGAATCATTCTGTCACTTTGTGGCTCAATGGAATAATGTATATCTTTCAGTTATTAATATGTGTCTTTCAGTAAATTAAACAATCAAGCTTAACAAAGGTTAAAAATATCTGATGATACATAGATGATTATAGAAGTAATATATATTAATGAACCTTTTTTATGACTGACTTTTTTTGGTTAATCACTCACAGAATTATGTCAAACATATATCAAGATGTTGGCTCCTTTTTCATCCACCCTTCCGGCATTTCATTACTATAGTTACCTGATTAATGGATGCAATAATATATATGGCATGATATGATATGTTCACATTAAATTTTAATCAAATATTGCTAAATTCAGAAAACATTAAGTAAATCATGACTGATGAGGTAATATTGCTGTACTGTCATATTGATGACTCTGAAACTTCTCTACTGAGAGTAACAGATTAAGCCCAAGAAGTGAATTTTATGAGGAAATATAAGTAGCTCAACTTCCATAGTTGTGTTTTTTAATTGCTTTGTAGCCATCAGAGGAGACCTGAGATCCATCACGTCTATTGGTGTCACAGATGTCATAACTCCCTTTCTCGTTTGCAAAAATTATATTTGCTGTGAAAGAGGGTCCATTCACTATCTATGGGGGATTGTTGTTCCTTGTCATAGTTTTAATCTAAAAGTTATTGCCAAGATTCCACTTATATGAAGCACCTAAAAATGTCAGATTCATAGAAAAAGAAAGTAGACACCAGCTAAGAGTAGTGGTGCACAACCGTAAGCCCAGCACTCTGGAGGCTGAGGCAGGAGGATTGCCATTAGTTTGAGGCAAACCTGAGCTATGTAGTGAGTTCAAGGCCAGCCTGAACTACACAGTGAGACCCTGTCTCAAAAAAAGAAAAAAACACACAAAAAAAGAAACAAACAAACAATAACAACAAAAAAGAAATTAATATGGGTTTCTTCAGTCTTGCCAAAAGAGGAAGGAAATGAGAGGCACCATTTGCTGAGTGACAGGTCTACATAGATGGATTCATATCTTCTGTAAAAGGCAGGTCTAACAGCAGAGCCTCACCCTCAGGCTCAGAGTGAGGTTCTCCTGAGCACCTGGAAACCTGAAGCAATCTTGACACCTCCACCACTCCATAGTCTTGTGACATAGGTTAATTAGATAGAGGCAGTAAAGCACGAGGCATTTATGTGCATTATTTCACTCAACCTCACCACAAAGCCATGAATAAAGCGGGTATCTTTGTGCTGGTGTTACATATGAAGGAACACAAAACTAGTGAGTGGCAAAATGGACTGTCAAGTTCCAAAAGTTGGACTTTCTTAGTAGAGACATCCTGCACTCCGCAATGTCTCATTCTCTGCATTTGCCGGCACTCCCAGAGAAAAACACTTCCCAACCCCTCTGTCTGCCAAGCAGAGTACGTGACCCACGGTGGGTCTCAGGCAGTAAGAAGCCAGGTGGACTTGTTTGCTGGGGAACTCTGGCAACCGAGTACCAGGGTTGTGAGGCCTTGAGATTGGATCTCTGAGTCACCCCGGGAAGGGAGATGCCTCCTAAACCCACTCAAACTATAGCAGATTCTATGGAAATGAGAAATGAATTATTAGGTGTCAAGCCACTGAAACTTTGAGGATATTTGTTACTTCAGAATTGCATATCTTGGCCTGCCTGATAGCGTGCTATAGACCTTAAGACAAAAAGTATTAGTCTGTAAAATAGCAACAACAAAAAAAGATTTTTCCCTTAGCCTTATCGACTCGAATCCATGTTTTACAATTACTTAGCAGTCTATGAAATTTCTCTCCCACCTCCTCCTTCTCCTTTTTCTTCTTCTTTTTCATAAAATAAATGGGGTCTCAAATCTCATGTTAGAAAACTCTAGAGTCAATTCATTTTCACTCTTCTCACAATGACTCAGCATGATGATCTTGACCAAGTACTTGCCAACTCCAAGGTAAATTTACCTTACTGTACTTTTCCTATAACATGGTGCTCAAAAGAATTGTACATACTTCACACATGACTTTTAGCAGTTACATATTTTCTAGAAAGTATATTAGAAGAATATGCATAAGTATTCTATCAAACCTGTGATTTTGTGGACATTGTTGCTTAAAACAAGGCTAAACAAAGTAGATATTTTTAGAAACTAATAAATATAGCAGAGGGCAGCCTGTGCACAGGTACAGCAGAACTCATTAAGCTAAGAAAAGGCTGTTGGACGAGGTCCTAAGTCACGGTGGGAACTCTCTAAGCAGACTTAGTACCTATCATTGCCAGGTGGTCAGTTCTTCCTCTTGCCCTGCAGCCTCTGGACAGTTTGGAAAAAGTAACACCCACCGGCCTGTTTCCCCACACCATGGAGCAGGTAGGCACACCACTTGTCCTGCCCAAGATTTTCCTCCTAGCACCAAGCAGCTGCCAGTGCAAGTACAGAGGTCACCAGACAGAGCTATGAAATAGGGTCTGAGATTTGATCTCAATCGTTCTTTTCTTATTAAAGCCTGAGATCTCTGATCAGGAGTTAAGCTGAGAGTTCAGTTGATCCTGTAAGGGACACTAGCGCTTTCAGTTGGCAGAGGAAGGAGACAGAGGGGTGGAACCCCGAGCTGGGGCTGAGTCTCTCTTGCTCAAACATTGCTGTAATGTTTAGCCTGGGTCCCTGCCAGGTTTTCGGGAGGGGGCAAGTCATCCAACTGGGTGCAGTCTGAGCACCTGGGTTCTCTGGTGAAAGCTGGTAAAAATGCAGAGATAGGTAGATTAATCCAGCCTCCCACGTGTTTTGGAGTTTAGCACAAATGGAAATCTGTGAATAACTAGCCCTGGTCAGAACTCCGAAAACTGTGTTAAGGTAGATACCATTGGCACTCTGCTCTATTTGGATAAAGGCGCCATCTTGCTTTTTGCCTCATCTGCTGCCTGTAGTTTGACCCAGGGGAATTCACAATACATTCTGGCTCTTATCTTCTACATGTAGAAGGAGTTGCACTTTCCTCACCACCATGGGCACGTTGCCTCCTCCCTCAGCTCATGGTTTGTCACGTAACATTGCCTGAATCTTGGCTCCAGCTCCCTTCCTCTGTTCTACCAATAACAATTCCTAACTGTTTCATTCCATGGACCTAAATCAGCAATCAGGCCCAACACGAAGAGGGAGAAAAGGAATCATGGGAATAAGACACTGATTTCTTCTCATCCAACACTACCCTAATCCATACCATGGAAGACAGAACCAATTGTCTGGATTCCCAAGGGAAGAATGTGAAGGTGTGTGACACAACCTGAGTGGCGGGACCCATTGGATATCTGCCAACCCTCATACAAAATATATATGGGCCATAAGAGTCCATAAGGAAGGGGAAAAAAAACAGCAGGAACTAGAGAAGTTCTTCCAGAGGAATGTTCTAAGTCTTTTTTTTTTTTTCCCTGTCTTTTTGAGTCAGAGTTTCACTAAGCAGTTCAGGTTGGCCTTAAACTCACTTTGTAGCCAAGGTTGGCCTTGAACTCACAGCAATCCTCCTGCCTTTGCCTCCTGAGTGCTGGAATATGGCCTGTGCCACCACACTCAGCGCTTCTAAAGTTGAAAAAGGTACACCACTAATCTGTTAGTCCATTTGTGAGGATAGAGCTATTGTGAAGGGAGCTACATAAATAAGGCTATTTTGAATGTGTAAATGAGTTGGATGTCAAGACAGAGAATATGTCTCACAGAGAAGTAAGATAAAGAGGTGGAGAGCCGAACGAGTTTAGACACTGACGGGAAACCCCCCTGGAATTCGTGCAAGTTCTCTTAGTTAGCCCTTGGGCCTGCTCCAGCAGGGTGAACTTCCGCTCAGGCCTTTGGGAACTCTCTCAAGCACCTTGTGAGGTCAGTGGGAGCTGAGTGGACCTGTGGGCCTCCTATTGTTGTCTCGCCCTGTGCTGCAGAGCCTGCCTTAGGAGGAGGAAGCCAGCGGGACATGGGCTCCAGGCCCGGAGCGCCTGGAGACCTACAGCTTCCCCTCTGCACCACACCTCCCAGGAGAACTGATCTGCTTCCCAACTGTACATGGGGTTACAGGCTGACTGCTGGGTTGTTTGAGGACCAGAGTAGCTTCATTTGTATCATAGAGGCCCCAGAGGGCTGGACTAGCCATGGGCTTTCTCATTCCCAGAGAGCCCCAGAAAGTGGTTTATGTTGATAATGACCTGCTAGTTTGGGTCCATTCCCAGTTGGAAGACATCAACAGTACAACTCATCAGAGCTATAGATCTGCTGAATGTTACAGAGGATGCCCCACCTGTGTGAAGCAGGCACCCAGGTTATTTGATATGTGCAGCTTACAGTTGTATTATGTTTTAAAATAAATAGACTGACACAAGGTATGTCTGAATTAACTAAAAGCAGTAATTCATGAAAGGGCCAGAGCTATTATATTTGACCTATTTTATTTCTAAAACATGTTCAATCTATTTATAAATCAATTGTGTCCTTGTAGCATGAACTTTGAAATGAGTTGAAACTGGAACCTAGACCTCCAAGACTTTTTAATTCATTTACTTATGTGACAATATATGGCCTGAGAGGTACAAATAGACAGACATTTGTTTGTGAGTTCTGTCTGAAGTGGTGGGAAAGAAGGAATTTTCCAGGCACGCCAGCACATGAGGGAATCCCTTTTGTTTCAAAAATGCATCTTCAAAGGAATCAGCGTCCTTGACTCTCTTTGAGGACATCACTGTGTGGGAGGCTCTGTGGGTCTCCCCACAATGACAAAACTGAGGAGCTTGCCTTGGATTGGTGCTTCCCTCAAAATGCACAGTCTTGGCAAAAAATGCAGATACAAAGCACACACAGAGAAGAAGTCAGTGCTGAGCAGAGTGTGGGCTGAAGAATCCTGCCTCCTAAGGAGGTGACAGTCAAATGAAGCTGGCTCATCATGGGTGTCAAAGGCAGTGTTCGGCAGGTAAATAGCAATTAAGCATTTTCCACCCACTCACAAATTCCATGCTGGAAATGTGGGTATTGAGAAGCCTCTTCCACTACTAGATCCATTCATACTCCAGCTCTTTTTAAGAAAGAAAAAACAAGCTTTTCACCACATTAGGCACTATTTCAGAATATTTTCAGTAACAACCACAGGGAAAATGTAAGAGTGAAAATAAGTAAATCAACTGCAGGAAAACTAACTTTTCTTTCTTATGCCATGACATTTAACCACTTACAGATATCTGCCTAATTTCGTGTTCTGTAAAATTAAGTGAAAAGCCAATTGTCCAACAGCAACTACTAGGTCAATATGCAGTGACTAAGTATTTATTATAAGTAAACCTAATTGAGCAGGATATGAGTTCCCCTCAGCTTTGCATTATTACCTAACACAGAACCAAAGTATTCTCCTTTGGACAAAGAAGCTATATAAAATTCCACAAATAAACAGATTGTATGAGGCAATATCAAAGTAAGATAATGAATATAAAATTTAATGTAACTCATATAAAATAAAATAAGGCAATAAACTGTGTATCGTGATATAGGTCTATAAT